>RJWT010022007.1:0-17349 GCA_004365215.1 Cuniculus paca
ACATGGCCTCCAGCAAGCACTGCATGCGCTGCTTTGAAGTGGCTTCACTGGGGTTTTGATGTGTCAAACTTTGTTTTGGGGGAGATACACTTTCACTTACCTAGGGCTTTTCCTGCCAAAGAAAAGACCCTAAAGATGGGGGACTCAAGCTCTGTAGACAGACAGTCCTGAGGAATCCTGGCTCCACTGCTCAGCTAAATAGCTTCTGGAAAGTTACTTACCTTTTCTGGGCCTCACTTTCTTGATCTGTGAAATGGAGATAATGGAGATAACCTTAGACTAGTAAGTCCATAATAATCATCTTCCTCCTAGATTTGTTGTGAAGATAAAAGGAGACAGAATGTAAAGCCCTTAACCTGGTGGCGCAATTGCTCAACCAATGTTTTCCATTCTCCTGAGTCCTAGTCCCTGACATACTTATGAGGTGTCCCTCCCGGCCTGCCCCCCAGCTTGGTCCTTGGTGATACAGTTTCTTCCTTTTCCTGCTTGTTTGTGGATGGTGGGTGGGGCAGGACTAGCCACTGCTGTGTTTCACAAGTCCTGCAGAACACCTGTCATCCCACAGGTCCTGAGCTGAAGGCGCATCCCTGAGGACATGAACTGAGATGCTGTGCTGTTCTTCTGAGCACATGACCCAGGGCAAGGCCACAGGGCACGACATGAAGTGGCTGAGCACTCGTGTCTGCATGGAAGGAACCTCCCAACAGCAACGTTTTGTGCACCGATGCTTTCTTGGTTTAGCTGTCTTTGGGGACAATCAAAGTAACAGTACTTTCTTGCCTTATTCAACAGTATACGGAACATAAAACTTTTTTTTCTGTATTTTACAAAATATGCATTAGTTACTGTACTGTGCTGGGACATGGCATCACCTAGGGGATACTGAGTCACACAGGGCACTGCCTTCCCCAACAATAAACTTACTCTATTGATAAACAATTTTAGATGCTAACCTGATAACTATGAACTTGAAAAGAGTTCAACAAGGTGGGCTGTGACATTGCCAGCACACTGATGCAGGAGCAGATATAAACCAGCTTTCAGAACAGCCACTGAACCCTGCCAAATCTGATCTGCCCATCTATGGCTCTCCACGAATCAGGACACATTCAAAAAGCAACAGAAAGTTGCATGTGGAACCAGGATTCATCTAATTTTCTTGAACCGTCCTCACTTCTTTCACTAAGGCCTAATCTTACACGTGAAAGCTCTGAGCAGACCTAGGCTGCCTCCAGCTTTCACCAGTCACCTGGCTTTGCCAGCCTCCCAAGGGATTTCCCTCGAGGGGTACACTAAAAATACCCAGAAAGTCCTGGTAATGTTATCATGCCCTGTCACTCCCTCTTGCCAACTCGCTCCATCTTATTGTAAAGTCACCAAGCCCAGGCATACCCTGTCCTCTCTGAGGAAGATGGCTGTGTTCTTTCACTCCACGAGGGAAATGCCTGCAGTCTCCTCTCGTTTGCTGGTTTTCTCTGGAGTGCATCCCTGAAGTTCCTCAAATGGGCAATGGATTCCCAGAAGACAGCCTGCCATGGAGGCATTACATTTTCTGGCCTGAGACAGTGGGTAGGCTCCACCATTTAAGGCCACTGTTATTTTTTGTGACCTTTTGTCACCTCTGGATGGAGATGCCATGCCCATAGTGCTTATCAGGCTCTGCCCAGGGTCCTGTGTGAAACAGTGTGTCCAGCAGGGCTGTAGGGGAGCAGAACCCACTGTTACAGGACCCCAGGCTATACTGTCCCTTTGTGTGTGGGCTCAAGTGGGGGACTTGCTTGATCTGTGCCCCTATGAGCTGGAAACTGACTTCACTGAGCTCTACACTCAGGCTTCTACACCACAGGTAGCTCTGAATGAGTAATCGTGGGGGGTGGCGGGTGGGGGTCTCACTCAGCTGACAGGTACTAGAATCTCTCCAAAGCACGAAGCTAAGGATCTTCCATCACGGTGAGATGAGAAACGGAATGTCTGAACCTCCAGAAGCAGGAGAGGAGCTGAGCTGAGGGTGTGATACGTTGTCATTCATGAATCTTTAAACCTTCCCAGAAGTTCACGCCTGTAATCCCAGCACTCAGGAGGCTGAGACAGGTGGATCATTGTGAGTTCGAGACCAGCCTGGGCTACAAAGTGAGCTCAAGGCCAGCCTGAAGGGCATAGTGAGACCCTGTCTCAAAAACAGGGCTGGGGATCTAGCTCAGCGGTCTAAGCGCCTGCCCAGCAAGCGCAAGATCGTGAGTTCAATCCCCGGTGCTGCAAAAAAAAAAAAACCTTCCCAGAAGTACCTAGGAGGGTGAGGGCTGGCGGGGGGCAGGCGAGGTGGCAGTTGGGGGCTGAAGAGGCACTAGGTGACAGGGCCAGAGTGGGAGAATGGTGACACATGCCATTACTCAGGCTGCTCAGGGCTGTAGGTTCAGCACTTCAGGGCATCTTCCAAAGGGTAATGGCATTAGAAGGTGGGGGGCCTGAGAGGAGCTTAAATCCAGCTCACTGGTGGAGAGCCCGGGCCTGGCTTTTCACAATAGAAGCTACTTCAGGATGGGCCTGTTTGAGCAGTAAGGCCTCTCAGCTCCTCAGTGTAGGTGCCTGATGGGCAGAGGGCAGGCTGCCCCACGAAGTCAAGAAGGTGGCTTCACTCCAAGGGCTGGCTCTGGCCCTGTCCTCAGTGAGAGGGCTGATGGCCTGGCAAAGCCAAAGCCAGGCTTTGGCGGCAGAATCAGAGGAAGGAAAGGTGACCTGGCGGTCAATTCCATGGACCTTGCAGGGGGTTCCCTCAGCCTTCCCTGGCTAAGTCCTGGACTAAAACCTCCATCATGTGAGAAACAAACATGTGCCTCTCCGCTTGGTCATCAGGGAAAGTCAGTGCAAGGGACAGGAAAGGATAGCACCAGCCTCCATCCCAGGTGGCCAAGTGCCAGAACCCTTTCCTGAGGACCTGGGGGAGGGTGTGGCCCTTTCCTCTCCTTGCTCAGTGCTCGCTTCTGGGTTTTCCTCGTGGCAATTATGAAAATGGGGGCATGCCTGGGCTTCCCATCCTCTCAGGTCCCCTCAGAGCTTCCTTGCACTAGAGTTCCTTCCTTACCAGCCATCTCATTGTCCTCCCCTACCCCATGCTCTGCGGCAGGTATCCTTGGGTTTGTTTCCAGTGAGGGCTTGAGTTGGGAGGTGCTGTGCACATTTCAGAGACAGAGAAAAGGCAGCACACAATACTCCAGTGCACCTGTGTCTTTGCACAGTGCAGAGGGTCCTCTGCTGAACTTTGACTCGAGTCCAGCAGGTGGTGGCGGTGGAGGTGTGGCATACCTAAGGAAAGGAGGAAGGGGTAGATACAACATTGCAGGGCAAGGGGGCCATGTCTTGGTGGTTGGGAATGGCCACTGATCAAAGGTCTGCTGTCTTCAGGCCAGGAGAGTGGGGCCTTGACTGCTGCAGGTGCCTCTGGAAGCCCTAACTGCCCCAAGGCACGCTGGCTCCCGTCAGAAGTGTGAAGCCGCTTCTCAACCCTTTGTTCACAAGGACTCACAGGTTCCAAAAGACAGTGCACACCATCTTCTAATGTTGCCTAATGTTCCAGACATTTGGAAAACAGACTCCTTTTTAGAAGTTGCCATGATTTTTCTTGGCTTTTATTAGCATGTGTTAAAATCATATTATCCAAACACTAAAAGAAGAACATGTACTGTTCTGAATAAAGTGCTTAAGGAAAAAATGCAACTTAATAAATTGGACATTCTTTCTAGTTCATAAATTTTGGGTTACAATCAGGGCACAAAAGGAGAAACAGAATGCAGTATTAGAGAGCAAGAAGCTTAGTTAAGAACCTGGGTAGCAGACACAAGACCATGTCCCCTTCTTCCCACGTCCTTGCTGACTGAACACTGCACCTGTGTAAAGCAGCAAACAGCTTTGTTTTAATAAATACATTTCCCTTCATTCATTCAAATCAAAGTTAATTATCATAAAGCACTTTTTATTTGCCCACTGTTCTTAGTCACAGGCAAGATTCATCCAGAGTTGAAGTGTCAACATGTTACTTCATTGGGTCTTCAGCTTTCTAATACTATTCATATTCAAGATTGTCTCAGCATTCATTATTGGTTTCCTTATATTTACCCGGTACTTTTTAGTATCAACACTAGAGTGTTTTATGTTACAAATGCCAACCAAGAATATTTTCTCATTACTAGAAATGGTAATGAGTGGGCCTACGTAAGGCTTTATTCCCAATATATTAGGTTTTCTTCAAACTGTTTTGCTAACATTAGCACTCTGCTATCTGCGCAAAACCCATGTTCCTGTTATGACAGATTTTAAAATCTGTGAGGTTCTGAATAAATAACAACTTGGAAATCTCTGTGTTTGAATCTTGAGTGGTCATGTTGAGAACAGGAAACACTGCATTAAATATGTTTTAAAAAATCATTTGCAATCAGTCAGATTTAAGTCTTCTGAGGAAGGTGCAGGATGGTGACAGGGCAGCTGCAGTGTGAACAATCCATCAGGAGTGCCTGGGGTGGGTGCGAGACCCCCTCAGTGGCACACACTCACTACAAGCTTCTGGATCAAAGGCCTCACATCCTGGCCTCAATGCCTCTGCTCTTCTAGCAAAGGGAAAAGGAAAGCTGGTTCTACCTTTAAACAGTCAAGAGCAAACTGCTGAGTTCAGTTGGAAGCTGACCCAGAAGCCAGAGCAGATGCCAAGCTAAGGGCTGTAGAGGGCTAAGCAGTACTCTGTAAAAAGAAGGCATCTTCAGTCATCCTGGGAAGATTCCTTCTTCTCAACTTGAGTTATTTCAGCTTCATGCAGGAAAAGATCTTGGGTCTCGTTTGACAAAAAGCACACCATCTAGCATTCCTGAGCAATTAGTATAAAATTTGCTGAGATAGCTAAAGGAAAGACAGCTTTCTAAACTACCTTTATGTTCTTGCTTCTTTCTACAGATGTGTCTGTAGAACATTCTAGTTTCACAGTGATATGCTGTTTCAGGAAGCACAAAGTGATCTGACTTTGTCTCCAGGAAGTGACAACCTATGTTTAGTTTGAACATAAAGTTCCACATCTAAATCTTGCCAGGTACTGCCACACCAATGACAGGATTTGGGACAGCTCAGTCCCCAGTTACTGTTGGGGTGGCCAGTTAGAGTCACTGGCTGGGCTTTCACTATCAGTAGTTAAATTTTCCTTTGATGTTTTACAAAAACGATGGTGAGACTGTCACCTCATTTCACTCCACTCCACCCTGTTCTTCTGACTTGGAAGCCTGAAAATTTATTAAAATAGGCTGAGAAAAGGCTCTGTACCTGCTAATATTGATGGCAGTAAAATGCTAGCAGTAAGATGCTAGCTTACTACTTTGCACAGCACCATGTATAATGCCTGTTATTCAGGCCAACTATAGCCAACTTTTTCTTTTTTTTTGTTTTTGTTTTTATAAAGAAAATCTATGTAAGTTGAGGTTCAGAAGTGCATATATTTTTTTTTACTTACAAATATTCATCTGACCAAAGTTCAACATAACTTTTATGGAACACTAAACAATTGTTTTGTTTTTAAAATAACATTTCATTCAAACTGTATATAATTCAGTAAAGTTTTTTATACAGCAAGCAATGCTTAAACCCTGGAAAATCTGTAGAAAAGAGATTTTCACACAAAATAAGAAAAGAAAAATCTGAGGTATCCCTCACCCACACATCCACTCATTTTGACTCACATGTAAACACACACACACACTCATTCTCACTCACAAAGTGGCTGCAGCATAGGCAAAAAATTGTAGGTCCAAAAGAAAATGATTGATTGTTCTAATAAAGAGTCCAGGTAGCTCAGAAAAAAACAAAACAAAACACAGTCCTCTGAGGAAATTACTACCTCAAAAAATGTTCTCAAGATGAATGAGATCTAAGCCTACTAAACTGCTTTTGCAAAACAGCTCCCTGCAGTCCAAGGTGACTTGTGCAAATAGAAGGAATCAAATGAGGCTAGTTCCTGTACTTTCTTAAACAAGGACGTGGGGTGCTCGCATGTGCCCAGGCTTGCTCCCATCATGCCAGGTACTGCTGCAGTGCCGTCTTTGCCCTGAAATCATGAAATCACAAAGCTCCTGTTAGCCACCAGTTCAGAAATGTAACTGAAGCAAAAAATCTATGGCTCAGTGATGGTAGTTGAGGGGGTCTAAGAAGGCAGATTTCTCAGAGAAGGGGATGAGGCTAGCTGGGCACCTTAAGGTTGAGGGCTGTAGTCAGCAGACACTCCAAACCCACTCTGGCTATATTCTTCTTCCTGTGCTTCTCATGGACAGCTGTTCTTACCCTTGAGCCTGCTGCAGCTTGGTGACAATCTGCACTGTCCTATTTGCTGACATTCTATACTGATTCTTCCTTTGTCACAGGCATATACTTGTGAAGGATCTGGAATTCTTTGTTTTCTCTGTCTTTCTTTTTTTGTCTTTTGGAGACAGGGTCTCGCTATGCAGTTTAGGCTGGCCTTGAGCTCACTTTGTAGCCCAGGCTGGTCTCAAACTCGCAATGATCCTCCTGCCTCAGCTTCCTGAGTGCTGGGATTACAGGCGTGCGTCACCACACCCAGCTTTTGCTTTCTCTTTCTGTCATGTAGGTTTTATTAGTGATGCACAACAGTAAGGGAGGACACTTAGGGTTCTGGATGCTAAGAAGGAAGGAAATCTGACCCAGGAAAGTGTTGATGTGTTGGCCAAAGGTACATGGAAGGGGCCAAGAGCCCATTGGATGAGGCTATGTGTCATGGTTCAAATACCTTAGAACTGTACAAGTTACAATTTCGTTTTGTTCTTTTCATCACCTCTGATGACACCATCAAAGATCAATGTGGGATACGGATTGTTAAGTGGGAAAAAGGGTAGCTGGGTGAAGAGGAAAGGATGTAATGTAAAACAGTGACCTCCTTTGAGCTGGTCCTGAGAATGCAATTGTGGAATTGTCAAGTTGGTGTTAGCAATGGTGTCTCCTTTTAAGTTACAGAAAGAAAAGACTAAAATTTTCAGTTACTATCAGCTGATAAAAATAGTATCAAGTAGACTGATGAGCTGCATTCAAGTGTTGGACTCAAGTGTGGTTTCTATAATAAAGTAAATGGACATAATTTACAATTTTTAAAGTGATACATTAAAGAGTATTCTTGCAATTGTATAAGACTGTATAAAGATGAAGATGTGTTTATTAGTCCAAACCATCTGAACAGAAAGTGCTAGATATGGGCAAGTTGGGTTCTATAAGGACATTTTCAGAAACAAGATTATAAATATGGTATAGGTACCCCTTAATAATCATCTACCTGCCTCTCAAAATCCATGAAGAAGCTAAGAAGAGCAGTTGGGATGGAGATGGGAACCCCAGACCCCCGCACACCAGAGGCCCTGTGAGCCTAGGATGAAAAATGCTGGTTAGTAATAGCTCCTCAACTGTAAGTGCTTGAAAGTCAAAAGATCACCAAGACTTGAAGAGGAACCCGAGAGATGTCTTCTTAGATGCCATAAAACAAATATTACCTAAGGTCTTGACTAAAATCCTGTATTACTCTTTGAAACTGACAATTCAAGTTTCTTCTGGATCCTACTCAGAGGTTGATTACTTGATTATTATTTTATTATTTTGGGGTCTAGAAACTATAGCCCTATATCTTTCTACTATTATTATCTAAGGAGTCTTTCAGATGGATGGTTTTGGAAATAAGATCACCTTTTCTTAGATGGATAGTTCACACCCAGACTGTCCTTCCCTCCCTTCCCTTTTCTTTTCTTGTCTCCTCCCCAAACCTACCTTACATCACGCTTGTAAGGCATTTCTTTTAGCATTCTATTTTAAGTAGAGCTGTATTCACTACTGAAGAAGTATCAGGGAAAACTTTTTTAGTGAATGATGTGGCTCTCAACCAGAAGAAGTGGGCTGACAGAGCCCATCATCTAAGCCAGCAGCTGCAGAGGGGGAGATAGAGGGTCTGGCACTCAAGTACAAGTTTAAATCAGCCTGCAGAATACAGCTGGCCTTTGCTTGCCTCTGATATCACATTCGTGACCAGTGGCCTGGGGCTCCAGTTAGTGTCAAAAACTTGTTTTCTGACTTACAGGACAGGAAACTTCAGGGAAACTGAAGACCAGCCTGCCCTGTTTGCTCCAGAGTCTGGGACAGCTGTTCATTTGAGGAGCAGTTATAAGTACCTGCTCCCTGCAGCAGAGAAGACAGACAAGCTGACAGCTGAGACACACTATGATGTGTTTTGCGGGTACTATGGGAACACGGAGGAAGTAGGTCAAGCAAGGCTTTTGGAAGACGTGACAGCCTGATCTGAGATTTGAAGGATGAATGGCCAATTGTCTTTTCACTTTCTTCCCTTGCTTTCAGGACACCTATGTGCCTAAGTCTCTTCTTATTCTACTGGTTGTTCCTTCTGCCTTTCGCTAATCTTTCTCATCTTTCCCTAAATATAAGAGGGCCCCAAATCTAGCACTCCTCTTTCCCTTCGTCCTTACTTGTTTGGTGACTTCAGCTAGCTCCCTGGCTTTAAACACCTCCAAAATTTATATGTCCTATCCCACTCTCCCCTGAAGTCAATGGGTATAACAAAATTGGTACATCCAAATAAGAACACTTAATTATTCCCACCTCTTCTCCTACGTTCCTCACCATTTTGGTGAACTGCAATACCCTTAACCCAGTTGCTTAGGCTAAAACTTAGGTGTTTTCCTTTCCTTCCTTTCTTTAACATGCTACCTTGAGTCCCTGAGCAAGTTGTATTAGTTCTATCTTTAAATTAATTCTGAACCTGATCACTTCTCAATACTTCCACCATGGCCATCCTCATCTTTACCCACATTATTGCATGACTTTTAACTGGTCTACCTGCTTCCATTACTGCCCTAGTATAGGTGATTCTGTACAGAGTCACCAAAGTGATCTTTTAAAAATTCAAATCAGATAATGCCTCCGCTGCTTAAAACTCTCCAATGATTTCCTATTAAACTCTGACTAAAAGCCAAAGTTGTTACTACAGCGTATCAGGTTCTTCATGTTCTGGCTCCTTCACCTATGAGTATGCTCTTCCTCGTTATTTTCTTGTATAGGTCACTGCTTTTTCTTGTATAGATCTTCTCTCTGCGCATGCCAAGTTCATTTCTGCCTCAAGGTTTTTGAATTTACTGTGTCCTTTGCCAGGAATATTCTTCACCTAAATATCTGTTGTGGCTTAGATTTAAAAAAAAAATGACCCATGAAAGCCTCATGTGTTGGAAGGTGACTGTCTCAAGACTGCAGTATACTCACCAGTGGATATACTGCAGTATACTCACCAGTATACTCACTCATAATTTCACTAGTGAGTTCAGTAGCTAAATGAGCTCTTAGGTTATGGGGCCTGGTTAGAGGTGGGTCCCTTGGGGCATGACCTGGAAGGGTATATTTCCCTTCCCAGTTCCTCCTTTCTCTTTGTTTCCTGGCTGCCATAGGATGGAGCAGTAGTCTTTTCTTCTGGCCCATGCATTTCCGCCTTGGAACCTGCTGTCCGTGGACTAAAACTGTGAGCTAAAATAAACCCTTCTTCCATTAAGTTGTGGATGTCATGTATTGTGTCTCAGCAACTGGAAAATGACTAAGACAGAAACTGGTACAAGAAAAGTGGAGTCATGGCTGTGACTATACTTGACACACTTTGGTTTACGAGAAGAGCCTGGAAAGGTTTGGGGATGCTGGCTAAAGAACCTGTAAGCTGAGCTTGACAAGCAATATGGGTTGGAGTTCAGAAGAACAGAATGTTAATCAAAATGCAGACAGTAAAGGCCAGGCTCCAGAGGTTTCAGTTGGAAAGTAGGACTCCATTGGCAGCTGCACTAAAAACCACATGTGCTATGCCTGGCAGAAAATTTGTCTTCATTTTGTCCTTGTCCTGCAAGAGACTGATATTAAGGACAGTAGGCTAATTATCTGGGCAGAGGAAACTTCAAGGCAACCCAACGTTCAAGTTGTGTATGGGTATTGCTGGCCAGAGCAAATGGCAGAGCTAAATAATTTGAAAAGTTTACAGTTTCATTAGAAAGGAAGTACCTGCAAAGTTGGGGCCATGGAGACCATGGTTGCTGCAAATATTAGCATTAAAAAAAGTCAAACAATGCATCAGGGTAATAGGAAAGATGGTTTGATAGCATCTCAGAATGAGCAAGACCCCACCCTTCCCAGGCTCAAAGGTATAAAACTGCAAAATTCTCATTTGGGGAGAGCCCCCCACCCTCAATCCACCTAAGAAATTGGTTCCCAGGGACCTGATTTACTGTGTTTAGTCATTCAGACACTCAGAGGCCTTTACAGCTATTACCCTAGGGCATGGCTACAGCTCAAGCTGGCAGCAAACTTTGGCATCATTCATGTAGCGCTGGTTTTTCAAACATGCAAAATGTTAAGAGTTATTGAGTCAGGGAGGCTTCCACCCAGATTCCAGAGCAAGTCCCAGGAAGGCCAGACAGTGTGCCTCTGAAGGGATCGTATGTAAAGCTGTGAGAGTGAAAAGAGAAGTACAGTGGAGACCCCAGGAGGTTGGAGATGGTGGGAACTTGGATTATCTGCTAAGGAAAGTCATAGACAGTGAGTACAGCCAGCCCAAGAAAAGATAGGAGAGCTGCAACTGGCATTGCCTTAGGAGTATACCCGAGCCCTTTGGAGTTCACATTTTACCACAACTTGCTTCGTGTGATAGACATGGAATTACAAGATTTAATTAAAAAAAAAGATTTAATTTTTGCTCTGCTGGCTTTTAGTCTTGGTTTGGGCCAATTTCTTTTTATCTCCCTATTTCTCTGTTTTATAAGAGGAATGTTTACCCTATGCCACTATATGTTGGAAGTATTTAACTTTCTTTTTGATTTTTACAGGAGCTCATAGCTAAGAGTTTGCCTTGAGTCTCAGAGATTTTGGATTTGGACTTTTCAGCACTGGTAAAGCTGTTAAAGACTCTGGTGATTCTTAAAGATGAATTTTTACATAATAATCTGAACATAAGTCTTTTGGAGGTCAGGGACAGAATATTATGGTTTAGATTAAAAAATATCTCTTAAAAACCTCATGTGAGCCAGGTGTGGTGGCAATCCCAGCACTCAGGAGGCTGAGGCAGGAGGATCGTTGCAAGTTCGAGATCAGCCTGGGCTGCAAAGTGAGCTCAAGGCCAGCCTGAACAGCACAGCAAGACCCTGTCTCAAAAAGACAACAACAACAACAACAACAACAACAAGCCCCACGTGTTTGGAGGGTTACTGGATCATGGCGGTGTTACGCTGACCAGTAGACTGACCCATTGATGAGTTATGCAACTAAATGTGCTACGAGAGAAATAGGACCTGGTTGGAAGTAGGTTTCTGGGGGCATGACCTGGAAGGGTGCATTTCCTCCCTGGCTCCTTCCTTCTCACTCTGTTTCCTGGCTGCTATAGGATAAGCAGATGTCCTCTGCCCCAGCCCTTTTCACTATGGATTTCTGCCTTGGAGCTTGCTGAAACCATAAGCTAAAATAAAGCTGCTCTCTTTTAAATTGTGGGTATTGGGTAATTGTGTCTCAGCAAAGGAAAAGTGACTAAGACAACACCTGTCTAGCAGACTCCTTCATTTCCTATCTAGGTCTCTGATCAGTCACATCCTTGAAGAAGTCTTCACTGACTAAACCATATGGAAAAAAAAATTTCTTTACTTGGCTTTATTTTTCTTAATAGTACTCGATATAATGTTACATATTCATTTGCTTATTGTTTGTCTTTTGTACTGGAATCAAAATTCCATGAGAGCAAGGACTTCACTAAGTTTGTTCACCATTATATCTCCCATACCTAAAATAGTGAGGGTAGGTAATTAAATAGGGTAGGTATTAAAGAAAAAAAACTGTTGAATGAATGGGGACTTGGAGGGGAGAGAGCTGGGATGGTGAATTACGTGGAACAGAATGTGTAAGTACCTCAAGGTGTGATACTTAAGCAGGCAGGTATGGCTTCAGTACAGAGTTAATACTGGGATGGGGGACAGAAAAAAGGTTGAGGAATGAGAACATTAGAGCCAGATCCTGAAAAGCTGAGTCTGGAATGCAAGTCTTGATGTTTCTTGCTGTATTATTAAACACTGAAGTAATTTCTAGGAACAGGAATACGAAGGCTGTTCTAAAACAGTATTTATAGCTAGAAAGAGCATTTTCTACTATTTTGAGTTCAGCTAGGTCTCTGATTATAACTCCTGTCCCTCCCACGACATGTAAGCTCTTTGAGAATGGGGAGTGCTTAGTGATTACTACTATATCCCCAGCAGCAGGGCCAGGCTGGTATGAGGCAGTGCTCAGTGAAGTTTTGAACTAATCAATGTTTTTGATATTGGTCTTTCTGCTTTTCAAAAAGACATACCTATGGCTATTCTAATGATCAAAAGAAGGCATCTGGCTCCTCTCCAGATATCCACTAAGATGGCCCAGACATGTGTTAATTCAGAAGAGGAGACTTTAATAATTTGGTAATTGTTAGTTTACATCTCACTCAAACGACACAGTTGGCTCACAGAATACTATAAAAGAAATCCAAGAATCTAAAAGATTCTACAAGGTTGGCTATGTGAATTAGTAAGGAATTTAAGCCATTTCATGAAAGAATTCAACATAGCCCAAAGCAAGGCTCTTTCACACTGATACTCACTTGTCACAAAGGTTTGTATCTGGTGACTGACTCAGTTTGTGTAGAATATCTACGATGCCCATGTCTCGTAATTTATCCTGACGTTCTTGTGAACCTAAAAAATTAAAGCTACCTGGTTACTAGGAACATGATGCAGACAGGTATTCTCTTGGCCCTCCCTCGTAAGGTCCATCCTGAATTCTGCTGCTAGACTCATTTACGCACAGACTAGAGGGTCAAAATCTGTAGCCTAATATAAAGCCCTCTGTCACCGGGCCCAACCTTCGTCACTTCTTTCAGAACATATAGCTATGGCTAAGTCAGACTTTTTCTCTTCTACAGATGTCCTATTTCCCCCTCTATTGTCTCTTGCTGTGTTTCCTCCAAGCACTTCTTGCTGCTTCTTGGTTAGCACAAGTGGCAGTTCCAATTTCATACTGCTCTGGTCCCCCAACAAGACCAAGACCTTGAAACCCGGCTTTGTGTCTCTGGCATACAGATTCTGCTTGGTATCTAGGACCATTGGGTTGAAGCCAGTTTCACCTCCTTCCACTTTGTTCTGGACACAAGCACCAAGTATAGTCATTCCCCTGGAGTTTTTCTTACCCACTGAAGACCCTATAGTCATCACCCATGCATCACCCTCTCTAGACCCAGTGAACCAAAAATCTCTAGGGACAGAGTTCAGACTCCAAGGTGATTTTATTACAATTAGTCCATTAGTTGGGCTCTATTAAGACAAAATAGAATAAAACTTATCACCTGCTCTCAGCCTCAGGCCATCAGTGAGTAAAGAGAATAAAAGGGAATACACGACCTTGTGCCTTGCCTGTGTGAGACTGTCTTCCCATGATTCTCTCAGAACAAATCTCACCAATCTCTTACCTTCCTCTTCATTCCATATGAGGTTTGATATACAAAACATAGCGGCAAGCTGCAGTTTGACATGTGAATGACCCTATCAATGCAGAATAGGAATAAAAATCAAAATGGAGGTAATCTCATTTCAGACCTTCCTCACCTTTGGTAATGTATCATGGATAATTCTTCTTCTTCTTTTTTTTTTTTTTTTGGTACTGGGGATTGAACTCAGGACCTTGCGCTTGCCAGGCAGGTGCTTTGCCTCTGAGCTAAATCCCCAGCCCTATCATGGGTAATTCTAATAGCCTTCAACTATGAAACAGAACCCACAAAGTCACGTCTTGAGAGGTCATGCAGTTACATTAGTAAGTGTGAAGGCTGGACTAAAAACAACAGGAATGAACGTGGCAGCAGACCTGGCAGATTTAAGGACTGCAAGCCTTGCCAAAAGATATTCAAACACCAATTTTAAAAAACCACCTAGTTAGGGCTGGGGATTTAGCTCAGTGGCCTAAGCGCCTGCCTGGCAAGCGTGAGGTTGTGAGTTCGATCCCCAGTGCCAAAAAACAAAACAAAACAAAAAACCACCTAGTTGGCTGAACAAAATCCCTTCAAGGCCATAGGTGTAGTACACAATTTATGGTTTAATCAGTGAACAGGGAGACGATGGCCTGTGACAGTTCTGTGCCTGTGACTTTGGCTATGCTTTCAGGTCACTTGCAGCCAGACTGGTGTTCATTTGGTAAACTGCTGATTATCTTATTTAATGTGATCCAATAATTCCCTTGAGGACAAAAGTGAAGGTATGGTCAAGGAGTTCTGTAACAACTAGTCTTTCACACACACACATGCACACATAGTTTATAAATGATTTACTCTCCTGACTTCACTTGCTGAAATTAAGAATTATAGAATATATTTAGCTTCTGGAATAACACTTTATTTCTGTAAGCATATCCCCCAAAACTAGACCAAATCTCTACTTGATTTACCAAATATTCTAAGTATCAAATGTCACAAATGACTGAGCAAGTTCCTATTCTTCTAAAACATAATTCTGGTTTATTTTTCTTTACTAAAAGTATAATCATTTCTGATTAAGTAGGATCATTTATCCATATGAGGTACTTTTTCCTAAACGAAAGAGGACCAGATAGTAAAGCAATCCCTGCTGGTCAATTAAAAGAACATTTGCTAGTATATTCAAATAATTTACGAGCATCTGAAGTCATTAATACCAATTATATGACATGCTTAATAATTTTTTTTTTTCTGAGACAAGTTCTCACTCTGTAGTTCAGACTGGCCTCAAATTTGTGATCCTCGTCAGTTTTCTGAGGGCTGCTATTACAGCAATGTGCCACCATGCCCAATTTCAAGTTTCTTGAAGGCTAAGATAGACCTATCTTCTTGTAATGAACTATACATCTCTACCAAGAAGACACAAAAGAATGGATGTGGCTTCCTCCATTAGAATTGTATAGTTAGTGATTCTTCTACCTGCCAACAGTTTTAAAGAGATGTTAAATTTGGGCTCTAGTAAGACAAAATAGAATAAAACTTATCATCTGCTCTCAGCCTCAGGTCATTAGTGAGTAAAGAGAATAAAAGGGAATACATGAGCTTGTATATACTATAAGAAGTAGTTACTTCGTATAAGTTCATTTATCATTCACTCAAAAACTGGATGGTGGAGGGGAGGGAACTTAATTTAGGTGGTGTGCACAGAGATAATTATCTGTTTGAAAGAAATAGTGTTTAAACAGACTTAAAGAACAGGAAGTTGTCAGATACACAAAAATCAAAGGATTAGAGGTTCCAAGAAGAAAAAGTTCTTGAAAAGATCTGACGTAAAAAGGACCTGTATGTTCAGAGAAGGTGGTATGACCAAATTGTGGGTCCATGTAAGACAGAGTAGGGACTCTGGATTTTATTCTGGGTTCAAAGGAAGCCTCTGAAGAAGCCTCTGATTTACATTTTCAGAAGATCATTTACATTTTAGAAGATCACTTTGGCTGAAGGAACTGGCATAACAGTGCAGAAGTATTACTATATAGTCAGTGAGGCAGAAAATACTATGGCTTGGACCAGGGAGGGGAACAGTAGAGATGTAAAGAAGTGAACAGATTCAAGAGTAGTTTTGGGTGAAGGGCTCAAGGACTCACTCATAAATTGATGAATGAGAGGAGAAAGGCAGGAAAACCAAGAGAGACTCAATCAAGTTTCAGCAATGGAGTAGATGGAACTATACTGAACAGGAAACACCAGGAAATGAGACATTTAAATTTACGGGATTATTTAAGAATTCATTTAAAAACATCAACTCAAGACCTATCATACTGCCACATGAAGATACTGAAAAGGCAGGAGGATATATGGGTCCCTCTAAAGAAAGACACAGGTTGGGGTCAAACATCTGGAAATTATCAACATAGTTATAAAAGTACAAAAACACTGGATGGATGAGATTCCTCTAAAGAAGTGGTTCTCAATTCTACATAAGAATATCACTTTTTTAAGAACCCCTTTAACAGAGAATTAAAAAAAAAATCCTAATGGCCAGGCTACAACCCAGACCTATTATATTAATGTCTTGGGAGGGAGAGGACAAAGCTATAGTTTTTGGAAGTTCTCTTAACAAGTCCTACTGTGAAAGCAAGGTTGTGAACCAGGATTTCAGGACAACATGTATGAAATAACAGGGGTAGGTAAGTAAGGAGTTATGATGCCAGGGAAGCCAAGAAAAAGGAATGTTTCCAGGAAGAAATGTTCAACTGTTTTGAAGTCAACTGTAAGTGGGGTAACATGAGGAGACAATGTGTCCTTTGGATCTGGCATCATGCACATCACTGGTGAGCCCAACTGGAACAGTTTCAACTGAGGGATGGGGATAAAGGCTAAATGAAGTAGGTTAAAGAGTGATCTTAGAAGTAACAAGGAGATAGCATGGTCAGAAGATGTTTTTAAGAAACCTGACCTTGAACACCAGCAGAAAAATAGGTGTACCTCAGTGAGAATGGGAGGTTAAGGAGAACTTGTGTGTTTTGTTTTCGGTGGTACGGGAACGATCAAACCTAGGGTTTCTTGCATGTTAGGCAATTGCTATACTAGTTGTAGGAAAACTTCTGAAAGATAAAAGATACTGTGTGGATCTGGAATTGGAAAGATAGGAAATTCCTTGTTGAAGCAGTACCTTTTCACTGAAAAAATATTTATTCAGTGTATACTAAGGGCCAGGTACTATACAAGGTACTGGATAAAAACTGCACAAGTTAGCATAGTCCCTGCTCTCACAGAGCTGACACTTTGGTAGAGATACTTTGTAGGTCCATAAAGATGTATCACTATAATTGAGCTAAGTGCTCTGAAAGAAGAAAACAATTTATACAGTAATAAAAAATAACCAAAACAGGTGAGAGTCCGGAAAGGAAGCATCAATTCAGCTGCGATCTAAAGGGTGAGAAGGAGGGGAGACAAGTGTTCTAGCCAGAGGTACTGGCATGTGTGAAGGTCCTGTGGCAAGAAAAAGCATGGTCTCATTGAAGAATGGAAAGAGACTAGTACAGTAAACAAAAAGGAAGAGGGGAACAAGACGAGTTGGGGATATGGATGGCTTATGTCATATGGATTGGACAGGCATCATAAGGACATGGATTTGATTCAAGACAATGAGCCACTGAAGGATTTTAGCTTTTATTCTCTTAAAAAAACAAAAAGCTGAGATTGTTACTAAAGTAACAAGGGAGTGAAGAGGTTAAGTTTAAAGAATGAAGAGAGGATACAATCACTTCTTTGGAAGAATGAGGGCTGCAACTTACTAGAGA
>RJWT010022008.1:0-17344 GCA_004365215.1 Cuniculus paca
CTTCTTTCATCAGTTACAGGAATTGTAGAGCAAAGAGGGAAGAAAAAGAAATAAAATTTACTCAAATAGGAAAGAAAGCAGTGAAATTATTTTTATTTTCAGATGATATGATCTTGTATGTAGAACCCTCTGATGATTTTTCACAGAGACACACACAACACACATACAAACACAAACACATGAGCAAGTAAGGGGACAATCTAGTACTAAAAAGTGACAATCAAAGTGGCAGAATACAAAGTCAACATGCAAAAACCTATGCATTTCTATATAGTTACAATGAAAAATCTGAAAAAGAAGTTTTAAAGAAAAATAAAATACTTAGAAGCTAACCCCCAGGAGGTGAAAGTCTTGAATGATAAGGCTATAGCACACTGGTAAAAGAAAAAAGACATACATAAGTGGACCTATATCCCACGTTCTTGAATTGAAAGATGTAACATTAAGATGTCAGTGCTACTAAAAGCAACCTATATATTAGAGGCCATGCTTTTAAAAGCAAAAGTAAAACCATGATTTTAACAGAAATAGAAAAATTCATTGTAAAATTCCTATGAAATCCCAGGGGACCTCAATAGCCAAATTAATCTTTTAAATGAAGAACAAAGCTGAAGTACTCATATTTCATTATCAAAATTTAATATGAAGCTATAAATTGTGTGATAAAAAGTTTAAAACAGCATGGATACTGGTTTAAAGACAAATATAGGGACCAAGCGAATAGAGTGCACAACTCAGAAATATATGCTCACATATATAATCAAGTGATTTCTGACAAGCGTCCCACAATTCAATTGCAAAAGCACAAAGAATGTTGGAAAAGATTGATATTCACATGAGAAAGAGTTATATTAGAGTTACATTAGAGGCACAAATAATAGCATCTACAAATTCAATTGGAAAAACACAAAGAATGTTGGAAAAGATTGATATTCACATGAGAAAGAGTTACATTAGAGGCACAGATAACAGTATCTACAAAAATTAACTTGAAAAAGATCAGAGACTTAACTATCAGAGCTAACCTGATAAAACTTTTAGGAAAAATACTTCATGCTATTGAATTTTGCAATGATTTCCCTGATGAAACTACAAAGGCATGGTAACAATAGCAAAAAGTGGACAAATTGGACTTAGTGAACATTTTCAAACATATGCATCAAAAGAAACTATATAGAATAATGAGGTAACCCACAGAATCAGAATAAAAGAAAATATTTTTAAAATGATATATCTAACAAGGGATTAGCATGCAGATTTTGTAGACACTTGCAACTCAACAAAAATAAAAATCTAATTCAAAATTGGGCAGAAGACTTACACAGATATTTCTTCAAAAAAGATATCCAAATACAAAATAAGTACATTAGTACATTAAAGAATATTCAACATCACTGAAAATTATATAAATGAAAATCAAAACTACACTAAAATACCACTTCATACTCATCAGCATGGATACTATTTAAAAAGATGGAAATAAATGTGACTACGGGAGGTATTAGGACATTTCTACACTGTTAGTATAATGGAAATATAAAATGGCATAATCACTAAAGAAAAGTTGTAGTGGTTCTCAAAAAACTAAATTCATCAGGTGTTTATAGAATTACTGTTCATCTTTCTTCATTAACTTTATTTTTTATTAGCATGCATTTATCATAATACTGATCACATTCATCATAGGGAATTTGTACTTCTGCAGAATATATCTTAATTCTTTTTTTTCCCCATCCATCTCTCCACCCTTCAATCCTTCCTCCTTTCCCCATTTACAAAAGCTCTGTTTCCATTTTTTTTTTCTTTTCTCTTTTTTCTTCTTTTTGAACATTTTCTTCCTTCTTCCTAACATCTATCATCCATTTTGGTCCTTATGTATGCTTTTGGTTTCTCACAAAAGAAAAACAATGTGATAACTAAACATATGTGTCTGGTTTAGTTCACTTCAATGTATAGTCTCAAGGTGCGTCCATTTGCCTAAAAAAGTGTCTCAAGTTTATTCTTCTTTATTGCAAAGTAATACATATTCCTTAAAACTGATTCCATCACTGTTAACATGATTAAAATTTCCCACAGTAATTACAGGATGATTCAATCATGGATTATGAGAGGCCCCGGACACTGAGAGCCACACAGAGGTGTCATGGTGTCCAACCCTGTCTGGATAGACAGGGAGGTGGAACCAGGTGGAACTGCAGGATCATTCTGGAGTCTTGCCAGAAAGGCTGATAATTCCTGGTAGATTTTATATGTTGGTGGTTATCAGATACTAGTTTTAAAGGAAATAATATATTCCGTTCCATGTCTTTCTATATTACATATTCCATTATGTATTCACTTTACTAATTCAAATATTGGAAAGAAAAATAAAAACATGAAGATCGTATTTAGAATGTGCCTGGGCTCACACATGTCTTCTGTCTATTATTGTGTCCTTGTGGAAGTGTTCTCTAATCTCCAAAGTTCCTGTTAATACAAAAGAAATAAATTCCAGATATTGTGGGTTAACAATTGCAAACAATGTAAGAGTTTGAAAAGGAGAGGCAACAATAGATTTGCCAGGAAACTGAGTCAAATATGAAAAGAGAACAAAAGGACGGAGGGAGCTAGCTAGGTGGCGAGAGGAATCACAGATGATTTAGGCCAAGATTTTGGAAACAAATTCTTCCAGCACACCTGATTTCTGTCTGAGGTGTCACCTAAAGTAGAAGCCCCAGAGGCACCACAACAGACTTTTGTCCTTAGCTTTTATTCTGTTTTGTTCTTAGAGACTTCTGCCTCTCAGCTTCAAGTTTCATAAAGATGCCCACAATTTTGTTGGGAAGATAGGAGGGAGAGAGGAAGGTAGTCCCGATTTCCCAATGTAAACAAGGGACAAAACTATAGTTCTTCTGGTAGAAGTACATAGGAATTAGAGTTTTTAGCTCATTCACATAAAGTGGAAAAAATGTGTGTAATATGCAAAATTAATATTCTTCAGTAGGTAAAATGAACCAACTCCTGCTACATGGAGTAACAATGAATATATCTCACAAACATTATTTTAAGATGAAAGAAGACACTCACTAAAGGATAAACTAATGGACTTTATTAATACAAAGTTTGAAAACAGGAAAGCTTCTCTATACTAGTAGAGGTCAGAATGATGATCACAGTTGGGAGTTTGGTAAGGGGTAGTGATTTAAATGGGCTGTAAAACATCACGAGAGAATTTCATTTCTTGCCTTGGTGGTGTTAATATTCTGTTTTCACTTTGATAACATGCTTTGAGCTAGACTCTTAAGATTTGTTCACTTTTGTACTTTAATACAAATTTATAAAAGAACTAATACAACAGTGGAAATAAAAATTAAATAATGAAAATGCAGGAAACAAAATTGAGAAAATCTTGGAAAGGTTGAAAAGTAAAAGAAATGGAAAACAGAAATTCCTCATCAGGAATTCCCAACAAGAGAAGAAATGGACAGAAGGGACGTATGTTTAAAATAATATCAAGAGAAAAAAATTTCTCTGAAAGTCCCCCCCCTCGTCATTAGTACATTAATAAATAAAAACCAGCATACTTCTGGTCATGCCATTCTAAATCTGCACATCACGAACAGTAGAAAGAATACTGTGAAGAATATGGAAAATAAAATGATTTACAGAGTAGATGTAAGACACAAAACAGCACTGTACTTCTGAATAGCAACCCATTAAGTTTTACCTCTCTTCGGATAGTTTACCTAATTTAAGCAGTCTTATTGTTAGGAACAAAAAAACCTTTTAAACACATAAAATCCCTTGTCTTTTTTTCTCTAGAAATTAAACAGAGATTCACAGTCAATTCTAAGTAAGGACAAATACTAAGAGGAAAATCCTGAATAGAAGACACAAGACCAGGAGCTCCAAAGAGGACCGTATCATAGGGATGCCCCAGAAAGGCCACTTTTCAGAGGATTGGAAAGTATCCAAGTCCAGACTGCAGCTCAAAGACTCCAAATGAATATCCTGAGAAAAAGAGGAGGGGGAACTTTGATGTGTTTGAATACAACATATGCAAAATATTTCATAATTTTGATGAAAATTTTGATAAAAATAAATTATAAAAATGTAAGCAGAGGAAAAAACAAGATAATTACTAATCGTAGAAAAACGTGAAGAAAATATAATCTATAAAATATATCTGAGCGGGAAATGTTACACACTTATTATATACGATTGTTGAATATTGGTTTAAAGAACTAGAAGGAAAAAAATGTAGAAGCAGAAGCAGGGGTAGGTATCTTCTCCAGTAGGGCATTAATTAAACCACTAAATTGAATAACTAAGAATTATAAGTGCCTTATCTATATAATATTACAAACTTGGGAAGGAGGTAGGGAAATACTGATGATATGACCAAATATCTATTTCCCATATACAGTACGTGGATTATTTGGATACAAGCAATACGTTGCCTCTGCTTTCAAGTACAGCACAACTTTGCCTATGTCCGTGAAACTTCAGTCTCCACAACACTTTAATTTGAATAATATTTAATACCAGAAATGTCTTGGATTTTTCCAAGTATTCACTTAGCAATTGAGAGACTGGTTTAATCTCTGATATAGTGTATTTGCATTGCAGAGTAGCTACTTCCAGATGGTGGGAATGTCTTGCTTTCAACCTGGCCAGGTAAAGCAAAATAAATAGATACTTCGTTCTCTAACTTAAGGTAGTTTCCCTATGCAATTTAATGAGTGTGGAATTCAGATTTACATTTACTACATAACAGGATTCAGATGGCACACAGTGACCACCAGCATCAGAAATGTTGGTCTGGGAAAGAGTCCTTGCTACACTAAACCCATCTACCACCCCATTCCACTGATTTTTGATCCACCTCCATTATATTTACCTCACCCAGCAAAACTAGAATTGATTTTTCTAAAGTTTTCTAAGCATCTAAAGATAACCATAGGTCTAATTTACTACCTGCCCTCCCTTCGTTAATGTCACTTTGATGATAGGATCTATCTATGCCAATATACTTATCATGCTAGGTATTATATTCATTACTTTTCTGGGGTTTGTCTCAGAAACAGCCCAAATCCATTTTACGGTTAGAGTTTATTTATATACTCAGCTCACAGAATGGGAAATCCTTATAACCAGCTTCTGGCTCTTAGACCAATTATTAATCTATATCCTTTCTTCAGTGTTTTCCTTTTTGATCATTTTTATTGATTTGAATTTCAAACTCCAAATACTATAAACCTTTTTAATTTTACCATAGATGTAAGGGATTAGTGATTCATAAATATTGTAATTCTATTTTAATCAAAAGAGTCATTTTCAATAAGAAAAATAAATGAAGTCAGACAAAATGCATTGTTTTTAATCTCTAGATTTGTGGATGGTGACACAGGTGTCTTTTTATATGGTTTATTACTCTAACAAAGTATTATTTCCATTAGTCACAAGTCAGTCACAAGCAGCTATGCTTGTTAGTGGCAATATCAATGAAGGTGGAAATTATTTCTATCCACACTGTCCCTTGTGGCAGTGAGGTCAGGAGAATGTAATTTAAACATTCACCATATAATTTGACTACACTTTATGCAAATAACTACTTGGTTGATCTGATCTGCAACTAGTGGTTGCATTTGTCAGTGACCAGAATGGCACACATGCAGATTATACTGATGCCATTCTAAAATAACTGCAGATCACTTTATTTTTTCCCATTCTGAAATTATAATAACTTATTGTCTCACAGCCATCACCTCTTCAACTACAGGGCAAGAAGCACAGATAAGACTGCCCTTTGCAAACACTTGTATTTATGGCATTGTATTAGGCTACAGTTTTTAGTTGAAGGACATCATTATCAATTTTTTATACTAGCACAGTGTTAGCCGTTCGATCAACACATACCCTAACTGTTATGCTTTATATCTAGATGCCCCCAGAAAGCCCCATGTATTCATAGGTGAAGCTTTTGAGAGGAGGCTAGGTCATGAGTGTGTGATACTGGGCTATGGGTAAGTGATAACTGCATTAGTCTACTAATTGTGCAGCATAACTGTGGGTGATGGAATTACTGAAGAGGGACACCTGGATGGAATACAAAAGGAAAAAAGGAAGGCCGGCTCGCTGCTCACTGCCTCCTTCCTGCCCTGCTATGAACTGTTTCTCCTTTATGATACTTCTGTGCCATGCCACCCTGCCTTGGAGCCACCCAGCTATGGACCGAAACCTCTTCAAATTGTGAGCTAAAAATAAACATTTCCTCCTGTAACTTGTAGGTATCAGGTACTGTGTCTCAATGATGAAAAAGTAACCAAGACAATGATTTTTCCTGTCTTCTGCATTTTGGAAAACTAATATGTGAAAGTATTCCTGTTACAAAAGGAAAAACTTAACTATATTAACGGAAGTTCCTTTATAATAGTTACCTTTTACAGGCAAACATTTCCAAGCAAACTCTAATAAATATTTCTTATTTCTTAAGATTCAAAAGAAAATTATGAGCTTCCTAATGAAAATGCATTTTTCTCCTTAAACATTTAGCAGTTAGCTGCTGTTTTAAAATAAAGTGCTTTTTGAAAATATAACTCCACAATATCAGCCTATGCATGCCAGTACACTGACATGTTTGGAGCATTGGTTCTGGGGAAATTTGCAAAGTATGAAAGATTTGTTTTGACAGTCCTTTAATTGTTGGGTTTCATCCACAAATGAAGCGATTTTCTTTTGACTCAAGCGTTCTCCACCTGCTTCTTAGCTCCCTAGAGTTTCTAGCACCCACTTTCAGGAATTCACAGCCAGGCAGGAGACTTACGCCAAGGGTCTAATAGTGGTGGCAAACCTATGGCACATGTGCCACTGTGGGCTGTTTGTATCCTTGAAAGCTCTAAAAAGTAGCCATCACTGCCAAGCCTACCTGCTGATTTGATTGCTATGTAAGCCTGCAGAATGCAGTACAAGAATCAAGGCCCTGCTTGCCAAAAGGACAGCAATGGGTCCAGTTTATCCCCTGTCAAGGGTAAGGGAAGGCTACAGATTAGAAGAAAAATCACAAAGACAAACTCCAGAAAGGGGGGAGTGTGAGGATTGGGTGCATGATGCTGCATAGGTTACACAAGATTACATTATTCATTAATTCAAAGTTGACTACTAAGCATCTCCTTTTTCTCAATAGGTGACAAATAATGTCCACTAGGCACAAAATCTCCACAGTGCTTCTTAATAGCATTTCATTTATGTAGTAAATTCAATTCTAGTAATGGGCAAAATTTAAATATTGATCTAAGCCTCATGCCTATATTTTGGAATATACAAAATCAAAACTTCCAAATTCAAATAGACCTTAGCAACTTGTCAAGTGAGCTCTCCAAAAAGTGCCAAAACCTTGCTCAAGTACACATAGCTGAGTCATTGCTAATTCTTAATTAAAATTCAGATTTTTCAACTGTAAGTCCTGGATTTTTCTATTCTAAAATATTTTTCTCTAAATAACGCATCTCCTCTTCAATTTTTGATCACAAAACTCAATAGAATGACTCAGATAAGACAAGGATAAGAGGGTTAAAACTCGACAGCACCCTGCATGACACTGATAAATAGAGGAAACTTTGTTCTGGTTTGTAAATCATTTCATTTATGCGACTATATCTGGGCCTAAGGCCAGTTCTGATTTTGCAGGTCCTGTTATCTGTTTCCAATAAGTACTCAAATGTGGAGAGAAAAAAGAAACGCTATGCCTGATTACCTAGCACCGATCTGTAGAACAGAGACTGGAGAATTTTTTCTTGAAGTCAGAGAGAATATATTTTGGTTTTCAGGGCTAAACAATTTTTACTGCGAGTCCTGAAAACTGTGTTGTATCATGAATGCAGCCATAGACCTAACACATAAGCAAGAGTGTGGCTGTGTTTTGTAAAATTTTACCCAAGAACTGTGAAACTTGAATTAGACATGATGTTCACATGTCATGAAAGATTACACTTTTGAGGTTTCTCAACCATTTAAAAATGGAAAGAAGATGGTTCTTACCTTTCACCAAAAATAGGGGATAGGTCATATTTTGTCAATCTCTGCCCAACAGGAATATGCAAATAATAAAATAAGATAGAGGGTGCTACCCCAGTATAAAATATGCTTATGAGAGAAAACAAATTTTATTTGGGTTTGAGCATTGTAATGCTCCATCAACAACGTCTTCTACAATACCACCAACTTCCCTTCACATATATTTCTTGAATTCCTTTTGAGAATATGGTTTAAGTCCTCAGAAATTTCTAGACACTTCTCAATGCAAGAGGCTGTCTTTTCTTCCCATTGCACTATGTACTAGAAGCTTTGCAGCCACTCTCCTTGTTACCGAGCACGTTGAGTGTAGTTTCTGGAGTCAGAAGATATATACTTTTCTTCTCCTGCCCATCCTCAGCTAAATAGCACCCTATTACACCAATCACAAGTGTAACAAAAAGTTTCAATGCTTTCAGAGTCTAAAAGAATGATCTGTGGCAAATACAAAATGCCCTTACAAAGCCAAGTAAGATAATTTGAAACAAAAAAAAATGTAATGAGTTTCTGCTTCATGAAATGTGATATTGACAACAGCAGAAATAAATGGCTCCTATTTAACTCAGTTCTGTCCAGAAGAGATGAACATCAGCCATGTTCCAACCATCCAGTGTGTGCCAGACCCGGAGAGACACACTCTATTAAGACCAAAGTGCTATTAAGGAGACAGACTTACACTGTAAAGTTGGAACAGGTGGAAGAGAGGAAGAATGCCCCAATCTATACATCTCTGGGACTTGACAGCACCTGTCTTCTTATAAATCTGTCTAAGTAAAGTTATTAAGTGACTGAGAAATGTACCATTGGCAGCCAACCTGGGACAACAATGGAAAATGGATAGGCAATAGACAAGACAGACAAGTAAAAGGATCAGGAAAGATGCTTGGTCTGAGATTCTGAAAGGCAATAAAGATTGAAAATGGGATTTGGGCTGTATCTTTCACCACCAAGAAATAGAAGATTCTGAGCAGAAACTAAATAGCTACATTATCACTTGCTATTTCCTAAATATGGTTGAATTAGGTCTGTGTTCTACTGAAAAATGGGCTGGCATTCTCTGGTTGTAGTAGATGTGCCAAATAAAGTTAAAATAAAGACATCAGAACAAGATTTAAGAAAAGCCTACTTTTCATGAATTTCAGGAGACAATTAAGAATACTAAGACTAGATCAAGGTATGTGTTAATTTTCAGTTGCAGAGGTTTTACTCAATGCTGGCTAGTATTATCAATTATATAGAAAACTAGTTGCTCGTTAATGCGTAGAATAAGACATTAGTTGGGCAATTTTATTTCTGCTATCATTTAATCTAAGTTATACAGAAATATCAAAAGAATATGTATATTTAGGAGTTCATTTTTCATTTTCTGTATTCCAGAATACCAAGTGTGTATTTTTCCCTTAAGGAATAGTTAGAGGGAAATTTTGAGTAAAGAAAGTAGGTCTATTGAATCTTCTTCTCCAGCACCTATTATAAGTGAACAAATTGCAGGAACCAGAGTAGAGTGGGAACACAGCATTAGTCATATTTTTGGAATTCTGGGTTTGAATCCTAGTCCTACCACTAAAGAGATGCTTAACTTCAAGAAAACCCCATTTTCCTCTAAGTTTCCTCATCTACAAATGAACATATTAAAATTCTTGAAAACCACAACTCTGGCATTCTGTAACTCTAGATATTCTTCTGGTGAATAATTTATCTGTCAGAAAAGTAAAACTAAAACTTGTATTGAATTAAAAATCTTAATTTTTCTCAAGTATGAAAAACAATGCATGACATCATTAGGTCTTCATAGCAAATATATGAGATTATTTTTATTTTTAGATAATTAGAGGCATTGAATGGAATTTTTAGGAAAGTACAAGACAGGCCACATTTTCATCCCCTAAAAAATTTAGAGACTCATTTAAAAAAAATAGATCAATCCAGAAACCTTAGGTCTTTATTCCCACATGACAGCACTGAGCTAAGAAATGGCTACTCTCCTGCAATAGTAAATGAGTTCTTCCATTCATCATCATCCTCACTACTCCCTGCTGTCTTCAAATACGGAAGTGCACTGTCAGCTGCCATTTATCATCACACTTGCACTGTCAGTTTTCTTAGAGCAAAGAGGAAACTGAAATATTTGTTAAGTCCATGTTGCTATCAAAATTTTTAAATAAAAGAGAAAATTTCACTAAGATGACCACACTCTTCAACTAAAGTAGAATATATATACATATATAAATATATACACACCTAAAAATAATATATATAGACATATATTACATATATATATATATATATATATTTCTAAAAGACTCCTTAAGCAGAAAAAATTCAACTTAGTCCATTAAAGATACCACTTTGGAATTGTACCCACTTACTTCACTCATATAGAACCCCTGACTGGTCCTTCATGGCATTTAATTTTGCAATTGTGAAAGAGCTGTGGTGTTTTCAATGAAGAAAATCCAGTGGACAATACAGCCATTGAATTTCTTTCACATCCTTCTTCCACAAAACATAGCTGTGTTTTCTCTCCCAGCATTTTGTATAGGGTTGGCTTTTAAATAAAGATGATCCCAAATACAAAAATATGAAGACTATTCCCTTAAACTTCTGTGAATGTCACAAGAAGGCGTAGGTTAGCCCCATGAAAAGGGGTTTCTGTAAACTAAATGAAATGCAACCGTGGGTGATACATTTTTTCCCTGCTCAGTGAGTCAAGAATGCTAAAATACTTGCAAATGAAAGAATCTGAACTAAAACAACACTAAGGACTACATTGATGGAAAAGTACACAGAAAGGGGAATACACATTTAGTCTTCTGAACATTTCTGAAACTTAATCCTCATATATACACAGCGTTAAGTAGCATAACAGGGGAGAGTATATTTGCACCAATTTAGCAAAAGCTTAACATTTCTAAAAATGAACCCTCAAATCCATCAGCAGTTGTCCCATTAGTTTGACCATTAGAAGTGTTCCCTATTCTCCAGATTACCTAGTTGGAATTTAATTCAGAAGTTCTGAGACAAGACTCTAGTTTCTGTGTGCCTAGTTTCTGTGTGTTCTGTTATTTTGATAATCATTTGGTTTTAGTAACCATGGAACTATTTTACATTACAGCTGTCTCTTGGCTGGATTACAGAAATTCTCACATCTGTGTACTAAGCTTTGAAATTAAAAACATAGACTTGTTATAATCTTTGTAAGAAGCACCGTCCCTCAGACAAGAAAAAGCCCATTCTATTGACTATACTCAAAGAATCAATCATTTGCAAATCATTTTAAGTGTGATTTATAAAAAAGTTGAATTTTACAGAGAGCTACCTTAGTTTCTAATAAATGATTGAACTCCCAACTATGTTAAATCATTGCAACAATAAAATTATTAGCAGCAGGAATTTTAGGCCAAATAGCAAACTAAAACATAGCCTTCAGGATGTAATACATTCTATGCAAACCCGAACAATGTGTATATTTTAATTATTTGCTAATCTTAACAATAGCTCAATGAAATTGTTATTAGTTTTCCCATTTTATACTCAGGGAAGGTAGGATTCAAGCTGATTAAAGAACTTGCAGTATATCTTCTAAAAGACAAATGAAATGCCATCTCTGTGATGCTTGATTCTGTACTCTTACCTGCTTCCTTGAGCACTTCTGGCTAAAAAAGAAATGCACGTATTTGCAAGTTGAAATTAGTCACAAGGAATAAAGGAGTAACATAGCACTGAGGAGATTCAGGCTCATTAATTTCTATCCCTTCCCTCCCCTTATTGACATAATTAGCCCTTCACCCATGCTGTGTGAGTGCATAGTTTCTCCAAGCTTTCAGACAAGGTAGTAGCTGGCAGTGTACTGTAGAAGCCCCTCCTGATTAGAGTAACCAAAATCGTGAGGCATTTTTCATTTTACTTTGAAGTTCAGGTTCATTTTAAGTTACTTCCCCCACAATAACAATATTGAAAAATACTAAGTAGCCCATAAATGCCCAGATGAAAAAGAACCCAAAACCTCTATCTTGTTTTATTCCCTTCTTTTATTAGCAATGCACTACAATTTCATCTACAATTTGCACTCTCATTTTTATATCTGATCAGTTAAAGATAACTGGACAAATGATTATATTCTGAAAACCAATTTTAAAATTACATCCTAAGACTCTAATCTTATCAAAGATTCAATCTCTCTCATTTTCCTTTTACTTATTGGGAGCTTCAAGTATTGTAAATCAAGCAAGTCATATTTAGAATAAAAATGGGATTTACCAGTTCTCTATCATGCAAACTATATAAAGAAGTTTATAAAAAAGAATAAAACTGGAAAAAGTGAATCACAGAACTAGAATTCCAGTCACTCCTTAACAAATCAAATCTAAATTTAATATTAAACAAAAACAAAGAATTTTTAATTTTTAAATTCAATAATTTTGTTTAGAGTTTAAATACTAAAAGTCTTAATTGTCAGACATAACTCAAAAGTAGGAAGAATCACAATTTTCCAGTGGGAAGAATTTCATTCAGGAAAATTTGACACCATTTGACACCTGTTTAATAGCTAATAACTTTCTGTTGTATTGTGAATAGAGAAATTAAGACAGGGAAATCAGGAATGGTTGTATGTACTTTAAAGATATACTTAAAAGATACACTTGAAAGATATACTTAAGAATGCTGCTTAACTTTAAAATGTCAAGTACATTGTGGAAATATATATGAATATAATATAAATAGTCTGAAAGACTGTTTTATACTATATTTTTAACTGTGCATAACTTTTGAACCAGAATTCCCCATTTTAGAAGTTTTTCCTAAGGAAATTACTAGAGAACCTCACATGTAAAGTTCAAATATGAACATCTTGATTTTATCTCTAATATATCGTGTTGACTGTCAATAACACACGGTTAAATAAGTCATAATGCATCATTATCATAGGGTACAGAATCTAGATTGCAATTATATTACACATATATTAATATGGCCCATATTAATATTATGCATTGTAGGTAATTTTTCCATGTGATTAGGTTCAAGAAATATTATATAGTTTCGCTTTTATAAATCATTGCAGCACTATGTTCCACTTAACAGTGAGACAAAAAATTTTCTTTCATCTTATGTGGCAGTGAGGCATCCTACTCCCTAACATGTATATCCTCCAAAGGGCATACGAGGTTGAACAGCGCTACTCTTCCTTTTGCGATAACTTGCTCCGCTACGAGCTGCCCCCTACAGCCTGAGAACTCAGAAAAGCTCTGGGTTTGAGTGACAAACAACGGCAAACCCAGAATAAATCTCTACTATGCCCTCAAAGTAGGTTCACCTATGGTAGCAACTGGAAACCATGCCCATCTCCAAGATCTAGACCTCTGTCCATACCTCTTGGCAAAAAGGTCAGTCTCTGAGACTCCCAAATTAACCACCGTGGTTTTTTTTACTCAATTTGGGGAAGATCCCTGGGTTATGCAAACATTCTGCCCATTTTTCTTTAGATCTTCCGTGTGTTCCAGTGAATTTCTCTATGTTTGAGGGTTTTTTTTTCCAGAACAAAGGAAGGATTTTTTTCACATAACAGACAAATGTTCCAGTACATTAGCACCACCTTTCCATTGAAACAGGTCTCAACTCACTACAGTGGGCCTGTAAATACTCCAGTGCCCTCATCCTTAAGCAAGGGACTAGGATGTGATACAGAGATACATTTCAGTCTGATGTTTTACACCATCTCATGATTTCCTTTTGGAAATGGAGTTCCAGTTGCCCCTGTGGGAGCAGGCTGAATAATGTATTGTATAATTGTACCTTTCTCTACTCTGCACCACTTCCCATCTCCTTTACTGGTATTTGCTCTTTCCAGATGAATCCTTGGCACTCAATTCCTTTCTTCAGTGTCTGCTTCTGGGATTTACTAAACTAACATAATTTTCTTCTTTTTAGACCTGGACACTTCAGTCACTTAACCAGCCTCTCTCCATGGATAGAGACAAAGCAAATCCACTTGTAGCCATGAAATATCAAGATCTCAAAGATAATCAGAGACAGGAAGGTGACATTCAGGACTAAGAAAGCTCAGTTAACAGTGGTGGAATGGTAAGGGAACTATATAATTCCCTTTCAACTTATTTTTCTGATTTTCTTTCTTATTTCTCTGATTTTCTTATTTTTTCTGAAAGGCGGCATTTACTTATTCACATAGGAGATAAACAAAAAGAAATATCTTGACTCACATGGAAAAATTCTTATTGCATAGTGGTAATATAATCTTTATTTTCAATGTATTAATATTTATATTTACATATACTACACATTTATAGAAGCACCAGCTAACCATTTCACGTGAAACCAACTGCCTCAAAACTTACTAATTTAAAGCTGTATTTGTTAGTTTCCACATTTTTCTGGCCTAAATTAATTCCCTTGTTAGTTTCACTCAGATATCAGACAAATCTAAGTAGACTCATGAGTCGAACTCATTTATGTGTTTGGTTGTTAGCAGACTATTTTGGGTTTCTCTAGACAGTGTGGCTAGTGATAGATCTGTTGGATTTGATGTTATCTCTAACTTCAATTATATTTAGAGATTTCCAAATTGCATTCCATTAAGGTTTTACCACTTCCTTTGATATAATATATGGAAATAACAATATTTTCGTGTGCTTATCAATATTTGATACTGCAAGCATTTCTGATAGGAGTTGAAAGAAATTCCACTTGACTCATTTGAGTTTTCCTGTTTACTGCTGAGGATACACACATTTGTTTTTCATATTTTGTGTGTGTGAATGTGTTTCAATTCTTTTCATTCTTTGCAAGCTTTAATTTTAATTTATTCATTGCCAAAGGAAAATTGAATATATATGGTATAAAATGAGATGTTTTGACATATGCATGCATTATGAAATGAGCAAGTTAGTCAATATTCTACCACCATATAGTTAGCCTTTTTAGTTATCAGACCATCTAAAATCTATTTGTATAAATTTTAAGTGTACAATACAATATTATTTAAGCTATAAGCTGTATAATAGATGTCTAGAATTTATTGCTCCTGTCTAACTTGTTCCCTTTATTGATCATACAGGTTTACTTTCCCTTGAATTGTCCTTTTTATATCTTCTGCTCATTTTTCTTTTGAGTTTCTTCTCTCAACCTAAGAAATTTTATAAATAAAAATTTATATGCTGGATCCTGAACATTTCGAGGATCTCACATATCACAAATTTCTTTTTTTCCAGTTTGTGGCTTACCTTTTAAATGTGTTTCTACTTCTTTTACTTCTTTCTTTTCTTTTTTGGCTCAGATATGTATCGTTCCATTCATAGTAAAGCAAATGATCAGTGGTTTTTTTGTGATGTTTTTCATATTTTCCAAGTTTGAATCCTCTGTGAGTGTGGAGCTTTAGTCATGCTGTTAGCAAAAGAAATACTAAAAATAATTCCCTCAGGGTAACAGGCAGTATTTGTGAAACTGAGAATATAGTTATAAAACTTTATTTTTCCTCCTTGGTTGTACAGAATCTTTAAAAATATTTTTCTGGAAAAGGAAAGGAATTTACATTAAATACAAGCAAATGGCAAGCTAATTTTAATTAAGAAACTTCTTCCTTTTCATCACATATTACAGTATTTCTAATAAATCTGCCTATTGTATACTCAAATACAAAAGCTTATTTTTAAACAAGGATAAACAATACAACAACACTTGTGAGCACAGAGTTAATATAATGCTCCAAACTCATTTCTCAAGACCTGTGCTGACCAACAGTAACAGGACAGTGGTGGAGAACCTGCTTTTGCTGCCTGCATCTGACTGTCCTCAGCCATGGAAAAGGAAGTTTCTCTCTTCATACCACCTAGGGTTTACCTCAAAGTAGAAGACAAAGGGAAATAAACTTTTAGAAGAGAAAACGAAATGTGATTCTGTGAAAAATTCTTTTTTATTCTTCTACTTCAAATTATCTGAATATCTTTAACATATGAAAATGTGAGTAAAAATGGCAAAAGTGTAACAGTCCTAAATGTTCAACCACTTTTGCTTGTTCTAGGAAGATGTTCTATAGTAAACATAAAGTGATTTCATATGGCATTTAATATATAATAGATACCTACTAAGTGAGCTTTTGCATTCACTTTTGCAATGCTTATAATGCTAACGTGTATCTTTCACCACGATACTGGGCTTTAAGGATAACTTAGGCGACCCTCAGGTCAGGTCTTCTAACTCTATGTTGAAAGCACCTGGTGTCATATTAAGATTATTTTTTGCAAAAGAACAAATAACTTATGTTAGAATAATCCAAGCATTCTTAAGAAAATTATCAAATGAGCAACTCTTGGAAAAAAACTTGAAACTAAAGACATGGTGTGTCCTATTATTTTGTGAAGTTGCTCTTATGACAGAAGACAATAGCTAGAAGCAGAAATCAGTGTAGAGGACTTTTTCATGTTCTGCTTTTTAAAAATTATTTCATGAATATTCAATATCTAGTACATACTAGACCATGCACTTACCCTCGTGACTCTTAAAGTCTCTTAGAGAGGTAAAAAAGGTAAAAATGAATAACTATGTAATAAGTCATATAGTCAAGTATGATCATGGTGGAGGGAAATAATAAGAGGGGTGGCTATTGATGAAATTCCAGGAAAACTTAGGAAAAGAGTCTTATATAATACCTCTAATAAAAGAATTTTTGAGCTCAAACATTAAAATCAGTTGTAAGACATTGAATACTTGATGTTCTTGTGCCAGTCAGCAACATTTGCCCAGTAATGTTCCCCAGCATTCATTACCTCAACATATAGTGTTTGGCTACTCTTATCAATATCAGTTTACACAGTTTAACATTAAAGATTTATAAACATCTCACTTATAATGGTGCCAAGTCAAAATAAAGCAAAACAAATGGAGTAATCCATGGTCATCAAAAATCAACTTACAGGTGAATCATTAATAATATGAAAAATTTTCAGGATATGTTCAATGGCAAGATGTCACAGCATTATATGAACAGTGTTACCTTATGTGGGAAATTTTATGGGCGATATGTCACACTTTCAATAGCAATAACTTTCAGAGAGAAATAATGATTGTTATATTTTTTATTTTCTTTTGTCATTTCATTTACTATGTTAGTATTATAAAATAGATGGCATCAATTAATAACAAATATATACCAAAAATTTAGCCCAAGCTAAAAATTATATTAGAAGACTATAAAGAAAACCTATAGACTTAAATGATATTTTGACATTGTTCTAATATTAACGGAAGAATGTCCACATAGATCTAATATACCAAG
>RJWT010022009.1:0-17288 GCA_004365215.1 Cuniculus paca
GGACCTTCACAGCCTCCTATGAAAGGGAGAATTACTCCCTTCCAGGTACTGATCCCTTACCGCCCCCTATAGTATGACATTTCTACTGAGTTAAGTTTGCTATAACTAAAAAATAAAAGCACAGATCAACACCCATCTAGATGTACCACCCAAAGCTTCATTTGGAGAATTTATTTAAGCCACAACAGAATATCGAAAAAGGCATTCTCCCATAATTCTGCTGGAAGTATGGAGCAGCCATTACAATCTATTCAGGAAAACGTATGTGCTAAGAGCCTATACAATGCTGCCATGTTTTGAGTCAGAAATTCCACTTCTAAATCTCAGTGCTAAAGAAGTAATCAAAAAAAAAAAAAAAGAAGTAATCTAGCATGGGAAAAGTTTCATACATAAAGTTGCCTTCATGATGTTATTTAAACAGTGAAAAGTTACATATAATCCAAGTAGGTGAATGTTTAAGTATACCATGGAATATAGCAAGACCATTTAAAAATCAAGTTCATAGACTATGTAATAACATGGCAAACTGTCTTACTGTCCTCAAGCAAACAGCAGAAAAAAGTACAATTTCTCTGTTACTTCAACAGAGAAACACTACCTGGAAAACACCAACATACTCACCTTTCCTTAGGTGAGCTAACTATGAGGTCCCCTCTCCCATTCTTTTCTTTCCTTTTCTGTACTTTCCAAAAGTTTTTAGAGAGTGCACGAATTTGTGAGGGAAAAAAGTAACGAATGTAAAATTTGAAGATAGTTATACCTTCAAATTATTATGGCACATTCTGATGAAGTCCAGTTTGTGTTCCTGAGTGAGTAATAGCGTTTGCAAGTTATAATTACTACAGTCAGCTAGCAATGTAAAAACCTCAATTTGGAACAAAAGGACAAATATCAGAGTTGATTTATCAGTTCTTCGTGTAAGGTCAAAACAGAAATAAACATTAAGAATATCTAGAAAGGGAATACCACTTGGGAAGTCTAAAAGGGTAAATATAATTAGTAGTATAATTGTCCTGTATACCTGCCTCACAATTCAACTCCTCAAGTCAGTTTATTATTAAAATTGAATGAACTGAAACAAGCTAATAGAGAAAGCACATAAAAGTTGCCTAAAATAGAGTTTAGTAGATTTTATTAACATCATCCAGGCAAACAGTACTTTAAAAAGTTAATTCTTCTCTGTTTACTTTTGTTATAAGTACTTGTACAATTTGAACTATTTTTCTTACTGTGATTTGAAATCAAACACAAAACTAAGAATAATCCAGAAATGACAACGACAAACAGTAACTCACAGATATTTTAGAATTGAAAGAAACCCCTTTGTTTCACAGATGAGAAATAAAGTGAAATAGTTGTCTGAGGGCCAAGATAGCTGGTGGAAGCCAGAGGCCAGCTCAGTGTGACGCTCTGAGTTCAGAGAGCAGGATGCCATTCACTTACAGTGGGGCTTGGGCATCCTGCCAGCCTTCGCACAGCCTGCAATCTGGCAGACTGTCTTTCTTTGGCCTCATGACTCCCACCTAGCACCAACAGCTCATTTATATAAAGGGAAGAAAAGACCCTACTTTTTTGGTGTCTACTCTGTGTCAAGTACTTTGTACACAGAATGACAGAATACAACTGCATTTTGTTGCCACTGTAAAGAGTAAATTAATGATTTCCCTTTAGTACTTGAAAAAACTGAGGCCCCAAGACGCTAAGTTGATCAAAATTTAGCTTGTGCTGTGGTCTTTAAATGGTGTATCGGTCAGGGTTCTGCAGAGAAACTGAACTGATAGGAGATACATCTCTTGATTGATAGATAGATGGATAGATAAATAGATAAGTAGATATAAATTTATGAGGTGTGGTAAAAAATTATAGTGAGTGTTATGCTTTTAAAAATTGATTACAGTGGAAGACATATTGCCATTAATCTCCCTCAAAATATTCCCCCTTACTCTGAAGACAATTATCTCACCATTTTTGCCACTTTCTGAAACCATTCTGGTCTTCCTCTTTTGCATTATCATTAGTTGTGCTGTCATGGCGGCCTTGATACAGTGAATCAACTCAAACATTTACCTTTCATAGTTGTTTTGACTTTTGGGAAGAGCCAGAAGTTTCCTGTGCCAGATTAGTAAATGAAATGGATAAGGACATACCATAATTTTTTTATGAGCCTTTCAATTGGATGGCACTTGGAAGCAGCATTCACATCTTTTTTTTTCATCACACCTTGTAAAGACATTCACAAAACAGGACTTCCAGAACTGCTTCTGAAAGTGGCAAGAATGATGAGATAAGTGTGTTTGAGGTGAAGGGGTTTTTTGTTTTTGTTTTTTTGGTACCAAGAATCAAACTCATGACCTCACACTTGCCAGGCAGGGCAGAGGGTATTTTGAGGGAGCTAATGGCAATGTGTGTTTTACTGTGATAGAATTTTTAAATTTAAACATTCACTGTATGTTTTAACCAACACTGATAAATATAGATATAGATAAATACAGGGACATGATAAGTAATTGGTTCCCATGGTTATGGAGGCTGACAAATCCTAAGATCTGTAGTTGGCAAGCTGGAGCACCAGACAGGCCATGGTGTAGTTCCCATCAGAATGTTGACTACTTGGAGATACAGGAAGGAACGATATTTCAGTTTGAAGGCTGTAGAGCAGGAGTTCTTGCTCCTTTGGGGAAGGTCAGCTTTTTGTACTATTCAGGCTATCAGTCAATTAAATGCAGCCCACCCACATTAGGAACGTCGATCTACTTTGCTCAGTCTGTTGATTAAATGTTAATCTAACCTAGAAACATCCTCACAGACATACCCACAGTAATTTTGGCCAAATGTCTAAGCCATTTGGGTTGCCACATAAAATTAACCCTCACACATAATGTATTTGCCAGCATGTTCAGGACCTGGGATAGATGGGGGCCAGCTGTACCCCCAGGGTATAGTTTGCAGAGGCACCCTTGGAGTCTCATTTGCCTTGTGCAGTTTCTGGCCCTGTATCTTCACGGTACGCCAGATTCCTTCCCTTCACTTAACTTGTAGTGCTTTGTACTGGGAGAACAACTTTCTACAATCATTCTAGAAAAGATTTCCATATTCAGGGTTTCTCAAAGAATTGATGGTAAGGTATCTGAAATGCTGAGTACAAAACAATACTTGTTTCTTTTTCTTTCTTTTTGGTTTTAAGACAGGGTCTTGCTACTCACTATGGCTTTGGACTTACTATATAACCAAGGCTGGCCTCAAATTGGCAGTGATCCTCCTGCTTAGCCTCATAGAGCACTGGGATTATAGCGTGAACCACCACACCTAACAGGTACTTATTTCCATGCTTACTATGGAATGGAAATCTACTTACATTTCCAACTGAAAATGCTTCCTAGTAATTTAAATAATATTTATTGAATGGGTTCTTATTTGTTTTTATTGAAAGGCAAAGGAAATTTTATAAAATTGCAAACACAAATATTTTGTGCCTTATAGAAAAATACACAACTGCTGAAGACCAGGCCATTTTAATTTTGGCCAAAGACCATTTGGTTCAAATTACCAGTTATTCCTCACATTTACCAATCTCAATTTTATTAATGCATGGTAAAAGCTGGTTACTGGGAAGACTGGTTGAATGTAATAAGATAAAATAAATGGCAGTTTGTTTTAAAGTATTATGCACAATATAAAGAAAAAGTGTCTCCTGCTACTAGCAGAATGATAGAACTGCACAAACTTACGCTCCTTCCCTCAGTTTATGAGTGACTACTTCCTCAGGCAAACCCTGGATAACACAGCACACTCTGAACTCAAGCCTGCAGATAGCCAAGAACCCAGACAAGTTTAATACTCAAACTTTGGGAATCAAAGACAGTCAGTCAATTTGGAACTAAGTAAGTTTTGCATTAGTTCTATTTAACTTCTGAACTAGGTCCTGACTTGGGTAATTTTATGTTTGCTGTGTAATACAGGACTCTACCAATAAAATTACCTTTCAAAAAATGATTTGGACAAACAGGCTGGCTATTCTTAAACAATATAGAGGTAAAATAATATATACACATATACACATATACTTAGTATCTAACTACTACAGTCAAGCATAAGTTCTGCAGATGACTAAAGTATGACCTTGGACAAGTTACTTAATATTCTCATACTTTAAATGCCAATTAAAAAAAAAAACAATACCTTCAGTCAGGCATGGTGGTCATACCTTAAAATCCCAGAACTCTGGACACTGAGGCAGGAGGACTGTAAGTTCAAACCCAGTCTGAGCAACTCAGCAATTTAATGAGACCCTGTCTCAAAAATGGAGGCTGGAGCTGTTCCTAAGACAAAGGGTTACTATCAAGAACATATAAAAACTTGAAAAAATCAGACCTCCCAAACTTAAAGACCCAATCCAAAAATGGGCATCTGAGATGAATACACACTTCTCAGGTGAAAAAATACAAACAGCAAATAAATATATGAAAAAATGTTCAATATCACTGGTCATTCAAGAAATGCAAATTAAAATAACACTGAGATTCCATCTCATCCCAGAAAGAATGGCTGCAATCAAGAAATTAACCAATCACAAATGCTGGCGGGGCTGTGGGGAAAAAGGAACCCTTCTCCATTGTTGCTAGGAGTGTAGACTGGTACAATCACTGTGGAAATCAGTGAGGAAATTCGTCAAAAAACTAGAGTTGGAGGTCCCATTCGACCCAGCTATTCCCCTTCTAGGTATCTTCCCAGAAAAATTAAAAATGTACCCCAGCAATATATGGACACACATGTTTACAGCAGAACAACTTGTCACAGATAAATCTTAGAAACAACCCAAATGCTCATCAACCAAGGAATGAATAAAAAAGATGTGGTCAGGCCAGGGATATAGCTCAGTGGTACAAATGCCTGTCTGGAAAGCACAAGGTCCTGGGTCCGATTCCTGGCATCAAAAAAAAAAAAGATATGGTCTTTCTACAATGGAGTACTACTCAGCCATAAAGAAGAATAAACTAGAGCCTTTTATAGGTAAATGGATGCAACTTGAGCCCATACTCATAAATGAAATAAACTAGACCAACATGTGTAAACACTGTATTGTCTCCCTAGTGTAAACAGCCTGGCACGGTGGCTCACGCCTGTAATCCCAGCACTCGGGAGGCTGAGACAGGCGGATCGTTGGGAGTTTGAGACCAGCCTGGGCTACAAAGTGAGCTCAAGGCCAGCCTGAATGGCATAGTGAGACCTTGTCTCAAAAAGACAAGGGCCAGGGATTTGGCTCAGTGACCTAAGCGCCTGCCTGGCAAGCACAAGGTCGTGAGTTCAATCCCTGGTGCCGCCAAAAAAAAAAAAAAGAGAGAGTAAATAAGATCCAAAATGTAAAATAGACATTGTAAAAAGGGAAGAAACTGTTCAGAAGGAAAGAGAAACTGGGATGGGGGAAAGCAGAAAACAAGGAAGGAAAAGCAAACTATAGTTATGATAGTTATACTACAATAGTTATCATAGTTATACTACTAATTTCTCTTAGTTTATTGCAAAGAAAGGTTTGTGCCAATATTGTTTGGATAATTAAATGCCCATATCTTGTACTCTGAGTAACTAATTTAAAGATAACAGTACACAATACATTAACCATTGTTACTCTCCTATTATTTTGGTTTGAAATTTCATTTTTTTTCTCTTTAAAATAAATTTTTTTAAATGGGGGATGGGGCAGACTGTGAGTAACAGTTTAAAACAAACTTCCTCCATCCTGTTGATATAGCTCAGTGTGAAGGCCCTGGGTACAATCCCGGTACTGAAAAAATAAAATAAAAAAGGTATGTTCAGCCTTCAGCACACAGAATTGGCCTAAATAGTGAATGAGACAATCAAATCCATGTAGATTACTTAGCAGAACTGCTGACTCACAATACATGCCCAATAAATGTCAATTCTTGATAATAAGTCTTCTCAAGTATAAATCCCAGCTCTACTGCCTACTAGCTCTGTGATCTTGGGAAGTTACTTAACATTTTTGTGACTCAGTTGTCTTGAGGAAGCACTTATTCATGTATCAATTTGATTTGTTTTCTCTGATCAAAAGTATTTTTTTTCTATTTTGCTTATTTTCCTGCAGCTAGAGTAGAAAAGTATAGTGCCTCCCCTCCACATGAAATGACACTCTTAGAAATTACATTCACTAATTTTTTTTCCGCCTACTTCAAGGAAATCCATGTGTTCAATATGCTTGCTTGCAGTTTGGCCTATGTCAAGTGGTTGTTTAATCCAGATATCTGAGCAGCAAACCGAGCTGATCCTTCTGGAGAAAGTATGGTGGAACAGCTGAGACCATAGGGTAATGGAAGAGAGAACCACACATCCTGAGCTCCCCAGTCTGATGTGAAGGGATGACAGTAACTACATATGCAGCATTACCAGACCTCGCCAGGCCTAAACCACTGCTTCTGCCCACTACAGCCACCAACACAGTCTGAATGCCATCCCCTTCATACTCAGCTTTAGTCCTCAGAGTTTCATCTGGGCCTTTCTGGGCAGATGTTACTTGAACTTCACAGGAATTCCATAATTTCCATAGCTTTCTTGATTTTTTTCACAGTGACCAAGATCAGAAGTTGAGCCCATCAATACTACAACCCTGCACTGGCTTTCTGATTTCAACAGCAACTCCACTCTCTGCAGCCCACTCAAGTATTTTCTTTACCGTCTGGAGCCCTTCAGAAGTTACTTCCTTGAGGTCACAATAAGACTATTTGTCTTTCTGCTGGCTTCCATCTCCCGATGGCCAGAGTCTTCAGGAATCATTATCAGTAACATCAGGGAGCAACACCAAATTCAATCCTCATACCAACCAGCATACAGTTCTGGGGCAACCAGGATTTCTCCAGTACTCCAAAAATAGCTCATGCAGCATGACTCATGATAGGCACTTCAGTTTGGTTTATAGCAAGTTCAGAAAAGCAAAATTTTGCAGCAATTAGCTGTTGTTCAGACCACTGCAGATCATTATTAGCATCATCCTTGAGAAACAGCTCCACTTTACAAGGGTAAAACTTAAATCCTTTCTTGATGCCAGGATTTCCTTTGAGAAAAGAACCAGTTGCTAATATTCTGTAAACCATTCAGTTGGAATCATTTCACACTAGGGTGAAATGAAAGCCATCTCTCCACATTTTCTGGTGAAATTAGTTTGATACGCGTTCCGACAACAAGTGAAAAATACAACTGGTAATCTTATTGGAGATTGCAGCTATATTTCCAGGTGATTCTTTCTGTCCGCATTTCCTGCTGTAATCTGGTCCTTGGACTGCAGGAGGACTTTTCCTGGATTATCTAACAATTCATAGACTTCTTTCATTTTAACCTCATAGAGTTTTTTGCCAATGTTCAGTATCTCTGTTGTCACCATGATCCTGAGCAGGCTGGGGCAGTGACCATGCTAGAAAGAGAGCTCAGTTGTCATTTTTATAAAGTGGGAATATTAGTAGTGTTTACTTCATAAGATTTTTGTCAGATTAGGTAATGATGAAAGTGATTATGACTTGAAGATTAAAAAATGCTTAACTGTTAGCTATTTCCCTCTATTTTCTTCTCTTTCTCTCTCTTTTTTTTTCTTTATATAGCCCATCCCTTTAATTTATCATGCTAGGTTTTCAGGTCAAAAGGTGATTTCAAAATTATATAAATTCATCTCCAACTTTAGCAAGAACTCTTTTCTTAACAGAACACTACAAAGTACCAATAAATTCCATATGTGAGAATTTTATATTTTTAATAAGTATATAAAAGTCAAGGTTGAAGAAATGATTACATGAAATAGCTAAGAAACAAGATATCTGGCACAGAGAAAAGATGAGTTGAAGGGCACGAGAGCTGACTTGATTTCCAATGAAAAGGGGGGTTAAAAAATGCTGGGCGTATAGCTCAGCAGCATAAATGCCTGCCTGGTAAAAGCAAGGTCATGAGTTCGATCCCTGGTACAAAAAAAAATGTGCTCCCACTGACTCCAAGCAAGAGGGAGAGGACCAGGACCAGGAATTATACAGTGGAGCAGGCATCTCCATGGAACTTCAATTGAATTGGGGCATTAGCTGTGTCTTTGGTTATCTATGGTACTCTCTGGCATGCACAGGATCTAGGGGACCTGCTAAAAGGAAGTTTGTTTTTGCAGCTGCTTGGAAAATAAAGGAGAGGGAGGTAAAGTTGAACATTTATCCTGAAAGATTCTAAGGTTTGGCCCTGAAGACGAGGGCTGATACCTATGGGAATATCTATGGGAGTTGTAGAAACAGGGTCTTAAGGTACCACGTAACAAAGCTCAATGCTAAAAAGCAGAAAGGGATAGACACCCCATTTCTGCACAGGACACCAAACTGCTCTGAGGCCCTGCGTCCTATGGAGAATACAGCCTAGCTTGACCCCTTGGCGATCATAGCTTAAGGAGCACAGATAGATTGCCTAGACCTGAAAAGCTGCCTATTCACCAGCGTGACTATGGCAGCAGCAGAGATGAAGATATTTTCATCCAAGATGGCATATGTGGAGCCTTTGCTAGGGAATGAGTAGCTGTAGATGAACAAATGGCTCTACACAAGCAAAGGGAAACAAATCAGCAAATTTAAGCTTATAAATGTAAGTAGGACTCTCCAAAGGTAAACTGATAGAGCCTAGGGATATTCAGTTTACACGGAGAAGACAGATTGTGGCTCTTTATGAAAAACAACCTTCTAGAATTAACACAATAAAAATAATTGTTAAAACCCTATCACTGGGCATACCTCAATCAGAGACTGAGAGATCACAATTCTGGATACATTGGAGAAAGATTAGGTCGGATGACTTGCATGAGTTTTAGAATCTCTTCCAACTAGGCTATTCTTTGTCTTGTAAATATACATGCAGGGGAGTTCAAGACTAAATTGTTTGAACATGGAACAGTAACCCAAAACATAAGTGCTATATAAATTTGAGCAATTTTTAAAGGGATGAAACATATAATCAGTATGTAATAAAATTGCATTTTTTGCCGACGATGAACATATAAGAGAGATCTCATCTTCCAGCCCACTAAATATTTAATGGACAACTGAAATGTGTAACAAACTTCACACTGTCCCACATGGCTCTGCTAGATAAATGGCCCCTGAAGCCTCAAGAAACTGTTAAGGCGGAAAATTCCCCAAGAAGTAATTTTTACATTGCCATCTGCTGGCTACTGTTGTAAGTGACAGCAACATTAGAACAGCCTCAAACCCTAATCAAGTTCTAACTGGAATGAAGAATATTAACTGAACTTTCAAATGGTAAGAATCAAATGAATTCACTAAGACCTCATAAGCCAAATATCAGAGTAACTCTGGGTCCTGAGAATCCATTTGGTTACTACCTTAAGTATGAGATGCCCCATTTGGACTTGACTTTTAAAAGAAAAATCTAACGTATGTTGGCCGAGTATTTATCACCATTATTACAATTGCCTTATTGAAGCCACAGTTTTCTCCCCCAGCAGACTTCCTGAAGACACTTAAATTAATTAAAACACAAATTTTCAGGATCCATGAAATAGCAAACATTGATAAATATTCCTTGGCGTTATGTTTTGGAATGAGAAGATATTCTAAAAGTTATCACAACAAATCTGAGAAAGATCTCTGAAGGATCAAAAGATGTTCAAAAGTATTCTTGAATGAGTAACTTAACTTTCTTATGTCCTTCAGGGTAATAATGGTGTCTGCCTCTGGGCAGTAGAGAGGATTTAATGAGTAATGATCTGCAAAGTGCTAGAAGAAGGTCTGGTTCAGAGTACGCACAATGCTAGTATTGACTACTATTATTGATATAGGAAAACAAAGGGGTATTCTGAAGTGAGTGCTTTTTAAATTTGGCAACAAATAAGGCCATTTTGTATAAGCATATTACCATTAACGTTCAGTGATTAAAGGTGTTTTACTTCAGAAATAGAAGAGTAATATTTTAGCATTTGGAAGATCCAAATTGTGTTTCATATAGATAAAAGCACTGGACCCCCAAAGGATTCAGCAATCTTTCCACTGAATCTACTGTTTCTTCATCTGGCCTTCACCAAATGTCCGGCTTCATATTCTCATCTCCCCCAGCCTCCACTCCATTCTCCCTTCCACACAGCATGGCCCTACCCCAGGTACCATTATTTTCTCCCAGAATGCACTTTCACAACTCTTCAGATTTTCCCTGTGACGGCCTTGCTTTGTGTGCCTTATTTCTGTCTCAACTGATTAAACAGCTTCACAAGTGTCCTTCAAGCTCCAGTTCCACTGCCAAAGCTCTGCCCTAGTGAAGTCTCTCCCTACCCCTCTAGCCAAAATTAGCTGCTTCCCTCTGTATTTCCAGAGCTCTCTGCCTTAGCACTTTCAAAAGCAAAGACTATGGATCCTAACTGCCTAGATTTTAATCTCAACTATGCCACTTACTAGTCATGTGGCCCTTGCTCTGTACCTCAGTTGCCTTACCTGTCAGAAGGAATTAAAAATAAGCTCTGGTTCATTTATTCAAACATTCAATGAAGAGTTTCTAACTCTACCAGCAGCTGTTACAGCACCTGGAGATACATGGTGAACAGGACAGTGTTCTTGCTCTCACAAATCTGCATGGAATGGGAGAATAAAGCAGTCAAAACCAAATATAATAAAGTATTGTTATTCTAAGTGCAGCAGAGAAAGACACTCAGAGTGGCAAAAGAGCTGGTGGCTTTTTTTTTTAAAAAAGGGACATCAGCCAAAGTATCTCAGAGGAAGTGACATTCGTTCAGAGATACAAAGAAAGTGAGGGAGGAGGCCATACAGAAATCTAAAAGAAATCTGTTCTTCAGACAAAAAACTACTATCTAGAATATATCTAGAATATATACAGAACTCAAAAAAAAAATCAGATCCCATAAAATTAAAGACCCAATCCAAAACTGAGTATCTGAAATAAAGACACTTCTCAGATGAAGAAATAGAAATAGCAGGACTTACAGGAAAAAGGAAGAGTGGTGAGCAGCACAGAAAAAGCCTCTCTGAGATTTGGTGTCCAAACACTGAATGAAAGAGAAGAAGAAAGGAAGTGGGTCCCTGGGACCTAGGAAGGATTGATGTGAGAATTGAAACTCATGGGGAGAGCAAAGAGAGAAACTTCAACAAACAAGGAGGATGCAGGTGGCACTTTCTTCTTAAACCCAGACTCATTGTGTGAGAGAGGCAACTTAAAGCTGCAGGCCCCTGGTAACTGCTGGTGACACCAGAGGCTGGCAACCCCAGAGGTCTCCATGGAGAAGCAAACAAGTGAAGCAGTGTGGATGATGTAGTAGACTTCTGTCTGGTGAGTTGTCCCAGACAGAAATCCCACAAGAGAGGGCAAGTAAATGGGAGCCATCTTGGAGAAGGAACCAACAGAGCACAGGACCCTGAGTGGCTGCTGGTTCCACCTAGTGGCTCCCAGAGACAGGGTCAGAGAGCAGAATTCAAGTTAGCAAGAGATCAGGGAGCCCAGTTCAAGCCAGCAGGAGGCACATGGACTGCTGCAGAATGAGCAAATCTGGTTCCAGCCTCACAGCCAGAAACCAGCCTGAACTTCAGCAGAACTATAGGGGCAGGCTTGATGGGATTATCCACTACCCTCCCTTAAAGCTATGGCTGACTTGCTGCTATTAATGAACGCAGATCTGGACTGTGTCTGCTGATTTTGTCTACCAGTGGCAGCAGAGACACACCATGAAGTGGATTTTTTTCTTTTCTTATTTTCTTTTCTCTCTCTCCATCTGTCTGTCTGTCTGTCTGTCTGTCTCTCTTTTTGTGTGTATTTGGTTGATTCTGGTTTTTTTGTTGTTTTTTCCCCCATTTTTTTGTCCTTATTTTTATATGAATGTGAACATGGTTTTGAGCTTTTCTGTTGTTGTTGTTCTGCTCTATTCTTTGTTTTTATTTCTGCCTTCTCACTTTCCTTCATCTTCTGTACCAGTTTCCCAAAGTTTGTGAGATCTTTCTTTGTCCTCTAGCCTTGCTTCTAATTTCTCCCTTTGGTTCTGTTTCTCTATTTTTCCTGCAGCCCCTTTTAAATTGTCTCTCCTGAGGGTAAAATTGCCACAGTGAGGACCTATTTACTGCACACAATTTTCTGGTTCAGTTTAGATTTTGTTATATAAACACAAATCTAGTTCACACAGTTAAAAATGACAAATTAATAGTCACTTTAGTTTGTTATTTTCTAAGCCATGTTTAACGCTGTTGTTATTGCTGATTGTGCCACTTTAGCTAGAATGACATAATTGTTCAAGTCAGCTGTTTTTCCTGGTATACTAAGAATGATATTGCCTAAGGGTCATAAAAGATACCATAGACCAGTGCCCAAGAAATGGGCTGGGCCATGTAGGCAGCAACTTCTCATCCCTAATACATTAAAGAGGTAGGATCTTGCAACAGACTCAAAATCCAAAAGTCAGGTGCATCTGGAAGATGCCTGTGAGAAGTAGTCATTTCAGTGGTTCTAAATACTAGCAATAAAGCTACTCACCATAGGAAATTTGCAAGAACTAACCCAGGAATTAAACTAAAAAAAATGCAAAATGAGAAGACACTTAAACAAGATGCAAACCCAGACTTCCAGCTCACCAAATGAAATCCCAGGGGGCAACAAGGTGAAACAATCTGAAACCCATCCACCTGGCCTCTTTGAAATGGTAACAAAGTAAATGAACAAGGCTCTAGAAAAAATCAAATCAGAAATAATTTCTCAGATAGCTATAGAGACAGTGACTATAATGAAAGACACACTTAGTGACTCTACAGCAGATACTTATAAAAAAAAAACATAGAGGAGCTAAGGAAAATGAAGGAAACCATGACTGCCCAACATAGGAAACAAATGGAATCCATAAAACAGATTCAAACAGATATTCAGGAGACTAAAAATTCCATTGAAAGTATGCACAACAGTATGAGCCAGTGTGAGGACAGACTCTCAGATACAAAAGACAGGATTGTAGTTAGTGATCAGGAAAAGAAGGATTTCTTAAAAATACCAAAGGACCACAAGGAATCAATAAGGCAGCTGCTAGACTATGCAAAGAAGAATAACAAAAGATTGATTGGAACAAATGAAAAAAGCAAGAGATAGCACAAATGACAAAAAAAAAAAAAAAAACCTGTTCACAGAAGTTGTGGTAGAAAAATGTCCCTAGCAGGGAAAAAGAATTTGACATGCAGATAAGTGAGGCATATAGAACTCCAATTATCCAGGATCAAAAAAATATATAGCAAGACATATTATAGTCAAGATTCCAAAAATTCAACATAAGAATAGAATTTTAAAAGCTGTTAGAAAAAAAAAAATAAAAGCTGTTACAGAAAAGAAACCAATCATCTATAAAGGAAAACCTATCAGAATCACAGCAGGGTTTTCAACATAAACCCTCAAGTCAAAGAGAGACTGAAGTGAAGTATTTCAAGCCCTAAAGGAAAATAACCAACCTAGATTGATGTGCCCCACAAAACTATTTTTCAAAATTGGAGAAATGAAATACTTCCATCACAAAGAGCACCTGAGAAAATTCATGAATACAAAAACAGCACTCTGAAATGTTCTGAAAGATATTCTAGAAAGAGATAACAATTACAACTCCATGAACCTCAACAGAATGAATCTATCAGGCAAATCAATTAAACAGAAGAGGAAAAAAGGGAGCCAACAACAGGAAATTAACATGACAAGGATAAGTCAATACTTATCAGTTTTAACCATCAACATTAATGGTCTCAATTCTCCAATCAAAAGAAATAGACTGGCAGAATGGACCAAGAAGCAAGCTCCAACAATATGCTGCATATAAGAAACACATTTAATTACAAAAGAAATTTATAAACTGAAAGTCAAAGGATAGAAAACAATAATCCATGCAACAGGAACTTGAAAAAATGTGGGAGTAGCTATTCTATTTGCAGACAAAGTGAATTTCAAGCCAAGACTGATTAAGAGAGACAAAGAAGTTCACTATACCTTTGTAAAAGCAATAATACAAGAGGAAGAGATAATCATAAATATATGCACTAAATAGAACTGTATCCAATTATATAAAACAAATATTAATGGACATGAAAAATCAAATAAGCACTAATACAATTGTAATGGGGGATCTCAATACCCTACTGTCACAAACAGATCAAATAGACAAAAAAATCAACAGTGAAATATTAAAACTGAACGAAACTTAAACAAACAGATTTAGTAGAGGTCCACAGTGTGTTCCACACCACATCAGAATACACGTTCTTCTCAGTGGCACATGGGATGTTCTCCAAAACAGACCACATACTAGCTCATAGAACATGCCTAAGTAAATGCAAAGGAATTGAAATTATCCCATGCATACTATCAGACAACAATGCAATGAAATTTGGAAATCAATGGCAAAAGAAACCTCAAACACTCCATAAATCTTGGAAATTAAGTAACACACTGCTGAACAACCAATGGGTCACAGATGAAATTAAAGAACAAATTAGACAGTTTCTACAATAAACAATAATGTCAGCACAATATACTGAAACTTATGGGACACAATGAAAGCAGTCCTATTAGGGAAATTTACAGCAATGAAAACCCACATCAGGAAAACAAAGTGAAGTCAAATAAATAATGTAATCTTGTACCTTAAGCTTCTAGAAAAAGAAGAGCAAGTCAAGCCCAAAGCTTGTATGAGGGAGGAAATTATAAAGATCAGAGCAGAAATTAATGGTTTGGAGACTAAGAAAATAATACAAAGAATCGATGAATCAAAGAGTTGGTTCTCTGAATTAAATAACGTGACAAACTCTTAGCAACCTTATCAGAAAAAGAAAGGGAAGAAAAGACTCAAGTACATGCAATTAGGAATGAAAAGGGTGAAATCAAATCAGATCTTACAGAAAATTAGAAGATCATCTGTACCTACTTTGAGAACTTGTATTCCAATAAGATAGAAAACACAAAAGAAATGGACAGATTCCTAGATACATGTGAATTACCAAAGCTGAATCATGAAGATATGAAAATTCTAAATAACCTAATATCAATGAAATTAAAAATGTAATTAAAAACCTACCAACAAAGAAAAGCCCAGGCCTTGACAGATTCTCTACTGAAATTCTACAAGAAATCTGAGAAGACTTAATACAGCTACTTCTCAAATTCCTTAATGAAATTGAAATGGAAGTAATACTCCTAAATTCATTCCTGGAAGCAAGCATTACCCGAATACCAAAAGCAGAGAAGGACCCAAACAAGAAAGAGTATAGACCAATCTCCCTAATGAAGATAGATGCAAAAATTCTCAATAAGATACTGGCAAATAGAATGCAGCAAGTTATCAAGAAGATTACACACCATGATTAAGTAGGATTCGTTCAGGGATGCAGGAATCATTCAACATACATGCACAAATCAATAAATGTAAGATAACTGTATGAAGAGAGCCAAGGACAAAAACCACATGATCATCTCCATAGATGCAGAAAAAACATTTGTCAAAGTCCAACACCCATTCATGATAAAAAAAAATGCTACAGAAAATTGGAATAGAAGGTCTTATCTCAATCTGATAAAAGCAAAAAAAAATCTGATAAAAGCCATTTATGACAAACAGACAACATCATACTAAATGTATAAAAAGCTTTCACTCTAAAATCAGGAATAAGACAAGTATGTCCACTGTCACTACTCCTATTTAATATAGTTCTGGAAGCCTTAGCCAGAGCAGTGAGGCAAGAGAAAGAAAAGGAATAAGGATATGCAAAGAAGAAATTAAATTATCATTATTTGTGGATGACATGACATTTTACATAGAAGACCCCAAAAACTTCACCAAAAGACTACTAAATTTAATAACCAAGTTCAGTAGAGTAGCTGGATACAAAGTCAACACTCAAAAATCAATAGCCTTCCTACACAGGAGTAACAAACTCATTGAGAGAGAAATTAGGCAAACAACACCTTTCACAATAGTATCCAAAAAAATGAAATACCTAGGAATAATGCTAACAAAGAAAGTCAAAGACTTCTACATTGAAACCTACAGTTATCTGAAAAAGGAGATTGAAGAGGACATCAGAAAATGAAAAGACATCACTTGCTTGAAGGTAGGAAGAATGAATATAGTGAAAATGGCCATACTTCCACAGATTTAATGCAATCCTGATCAAAATTCCAATAACATATCTCACAGAATTAGAGAAAACAATCCTAAAATTCATTTCGAACCAGAAGAGACCTAAAATAGCAAAGGTAATTCTGGGCAACCAAGGCAGGCAGGGAGCATCACAATCTCTGACTTGAAATTATACTATAAAGGTACTGTGCTTAAAAACAGCATGGTATTGGAGAAAAAAATACAAAAAAAAAAACAGAGCCCAGGATCAAGGGAACAGACTAGAAGATACAGAAACAACTCCAGAGATACTTAGCCTCCTTATCTTTGACCAAGATGCCAAACACATTCCCTGGAAGAAAGATAGCCTCTTTAATAAACAGTGCTGGAAAAACTGTCTTCGCACCTGCTGAAGATTAAAACTAGACCCGTCTTTCATCAATCACTAAACTAAAATCAAAATGGGTTAAAAAAGAATAAAAAATCTAAATATTAAAACATAAACATTAAGTCTACTGAAAGATAGAATAGGTAGAACACTTGAAGACATGGTATAAGCAAAAATTTTATGACCAAAACCCAGCCACAAGGGAATATTACAAAGAATCAACAACTGCGATCTCATCTTATTGAAAAGCTTTTGTGCAACAAGAAAAACCACCAACAGAGTGAAGAGGCAACCCACGATGTGGGAAAAAATGTTTGCCAGCTGTTCCTAAAACAAAGGACTACTATCTAGAATATATAAAGAATTAAAAAAAAATCAGACTTCCCAAATTTAAAGATACAATCCAAAAATGGGCATCTGAGATGAATAGACACTTCTCAGATGAAGAAGTAGAAATGACAAATAAATGTATGAATAAAATATTCAATATCATTGATCATTCCAGAGATAAAAATTAAAGCAACACTGAGATTCCATCTCACCCCCGAAAGAATGGTTATTATCAAGAAATCAACCAATAACAAATGCTGGTGGGGCTGTTGGAGAAAAGGAACCCTTCTCTACTTTTGGTGGGAGTGTAGACTGGTACAAGCACTGTGGAAATCAGTGTGGAAATTCCTCAAAAAATTAGAACTAGAGGTTCTATTCCACCCAGCTGTTCCTCTTTTTGATATCTTCCCAAAAGAATTAAAATCATCATACCACAAAAAATATATGCAC
>RJWT010022010.1:0-17361 GCA_004365215.1 Cuniculus paca
AAAGCAGTGGAGAAGAATCTGAGGACTAAGAACAACATGAAATTTCGTGATACCACAATTTTCCCTCCTACATTCAGATGATTATAGAATGATCTCTTCCATTTACCTCTTAGACTTTTATAAAAGACAAACACTTCATCTCTGAGGAAGAGATGTATTTTTATGTAAAGGGCCTCAAGGTGAGTTGATACCACTAATTTTTCTTGTGATTGATTCGGTTACTTGGGAAATAGATCAATATATCAAATGATGAAATAATAAACATAGCTTTGTAAAATCTTGCATTAAGGAAATGACACAGATTTTAAAATAAGAGGCATGTATGCACCTTTGCAAATTATCATACAATAATTCAATTCATTATGGCATTCAGACATTCCTTTAAAATTTTTTAAAGAAATTTGATTTACATTGCTTTTTGTTTAAAACAGAATCTTCTATCCCATTACGCATTTATATTTTACTCTTCACATTTTTAAAATTTGATGGTAATTTTACTATGTGAGTACACAAATAGTGTATGCTCTGAATTGTGAGAATTTGACTAATGATGGATAGCACATATGATGGTCACGTAAGAATATAGGAACCAATCACATCGTGCTGTGGCCACCTTAGTTGGTGTAAGTGCCCTGTAAGAATTTTCTATGCTTCTGAAGTTGACTAATGATATTTTTCTCAGAATGTATGCTCACCATTAAAAATACCATCATTAGAGCACCATCATAAAGTATATCATAAAAGTGTATCATAAAAAAGTATAACATAAAAGTCTATCATAAAGTACATTATAAAAATACCATCATAAAGTATGCACCTATATTTTTAGTTTTTATTTTAATTTTTTCTTTATAATTATAGAATTTTAAAATTAATGATTAATTATTAATAAAAATCTGGTGAATAGGTTGACCTCTTTTTGATAATTTTGGAATATCTTAATCCTTACTGAAGACAAAAAGAGACCAGAAAGAATTTTAGCAATAGGCTACTTCAGTTGCTTTAGACCAAAACTAATTTACTTAGAATCCCAGGATAATAAATATGTACCTTGGAATAGTTCAAAATTCTTTCCTGGAAACAATTCAAACATATGGAACAGTATCAAAAAGGGGAATATACAAATACATAACTTCATTTGCTCAGTGCTATCATTATTAATTTGAACACCTTCCCTTTATTGCATTTCTTGTTGTATATGATTATCCGTAATTAAATATGTCTCCATGGTGAATCTTCTTGGAATTCAGATTTCTAGCTATATTAAATGAATATGTGACTTAGATTCTAAGAAGTTGTAGTCATTGGCCAAAAGATACATAAAATTTAAAAATGGCATACCTCATTCAGCAATAGATACATATGAATTCAACACTACTCAAGGAGAAAAATATTAATTAATTTAAGTCAAATGCCTCTCTCATCTGCCTCCAAAGGAACTGTAAAAACAAAAAACATGCTCACAGATAGATGGCAATTTATTTAAATGAATCGTTAATGAAACTGGCCAAGCAAAAACCATACTATGAAAGTCCCTACAAAACTTCGGATGTAAAAAGTTACCATAGGAAAAAAAATGACTTATTTGGTTATCATAAGCTTGCATAGGCACCATATGGTTAGGAATTATTCAGCAGGTTTTCTTCGTATTAGTTAGCCAATAAACATTTGCAAATGACTTTGGGATGTGGTCCTTTGCTAGGTATCCATATCTTTATTTCTGATAAATGTGATAAACAATTTGGTGAGAAATGTAAAATCCTAATACTTAACACTTATTTTGCACTGTATAAATTACAAAAAAAAAAGAGAGAGACTCCTAGGCAGGTTCTCCTATGCTAGATTCAAAATTAGAATGGATAATATAGACAAATTGGGACTAGAGCTATTTTACGATTGTCATAGTGTGCGCTTAAATGTTCCCCCAAAGTCTCATGTGATCGTAGAATTTTTTTCAGAATGACTCAGTCCAGGTTGTGTGATTGATTCAAAGAGCAATGCTGGGATTAGGGGTGCTGGAATCATGTGTGAATGATTGCTAGATCAGTCCACTGATTGAACTCACACCACACTAATCTCGCTAGGCTGGATGTAATATAAGGCACAGAAAGAGGCTTGTCTCGCTCTCTTGTTGCTTTTGCTGTCTTCAACCACCATGAACTGTTGCCCCTCTGCCACCCTGCTTTGGAGTCAACAAATTATAGACTGAAATCTCTACAAACTGTGAACGAAATAAACCTTTCCTCCCTTTAATTCTGGCCATTGTATATTTTGTTTCCGCGATGATAGAAAAGCAACTAAGACAACGACTTTCGCGCACTCTAAGTGCCTTTGCATTTATGGTCTTCTTTTCTACTAAAAATATTTAGAACGACCTGAGTTGGTCTAAAGAAAAACACATTAATTCTGTATATTAAAATATTTTTCTAATTTCAGTTACAATTGATTACCTTCTCCTAATCCTAAAGAAATTAAAATAATTCTGTGGACTGATAAAAATAGTGTGATCCCTTGACATAATGTTTCCTGAATAAATTTCCTCTGTTTATGAAGATCTTACAGATTGAGCTTCTTGAGTCCTTCATTGAAATCGTTTAATAATTCTTGATTGACAAAAGAATATTATGGTCTTCTGAAAAAGACAATGTTGCCATTTTTTCACTGATATACTAGGGTGATTCTATCTTTAGTTTGTTGTCCTTTTAAAATCTTTTCTATCAAATTGGAGGTATGTGTATATACAAGAGACTGTAGAAGTCACCTGGGTCTGTGAAATAGTTAAAATTAAAAGACATATATGTAAATAAATTTGCTAATGATTAGTATTTCCTACCTTCTTTATAAACAACATTTGTTCATTGCCTTCAAATGAATTTTCAGGTAAAGGAGTCTTTGTTGAAGCCCATAAAATGTGCTGCATAGAACACCTGAGTCCCATTTACACAGAGATTGTGTTTACTGTGGAATTTCCTCAAACAGTATCAGAATGTCTGTAGATTTAGCTCAGGAAATTTGTAATGGCAACATTTCTCAATGATTTTTATGAATTTAAAATATTTGAGGCTTGTATGTCTAAGCGCCTTTTTACCTCTTGTTTTTGTTACTGAAGTGAAGAAAATTATTCCTCAGTCACCTATGCAGCCTAATCAGACACTGCCAGAAAAGAGTCTTGTTTGGCATGTTGGAGTGTAGTCAGGTCTGCTACTTAGTAGGTGCCTGTGGAGTTCATGGTCTATGTGCCACTTTGACCTGGGCCTCTGGGAGTCATTGAACATTTTGATAGTGCAATAAATGGCACCTGATCCTTTATTGTGTGATTCATTCCCAGGAAATGACTTTGGAATGGAAGGGACCAGAGTTCATACTCTGGTATAGTTACTTTACTCACACAAATAGATACATTTTTAAAAGTATTATGCCTTATGTTAGAATAGATATTGAGATAGCTTGGATATCGTATTTTTATTCTCTACAAAAAAATTTCATTCTGTGTCTAAATAGTGATGATTCTTTTACTTATATAAGCATAACAACTGATTATAAAAGGTTTGGAAAAATATAAACACATAAAGATGAAAATAGAAATCTGTATAACTTTACTACTTAGATGTATCAGTTTTTAATATTTTGTACTCTTCTTTCTGAAAGTCTTTGATATATATAATATATATATAATATGTCAACACTCAGTGTTGACATACAATGTATATATATAATTTTGTTCATTTAAAATAATATAGAATTATTTGAAATATTTTTATCAGTTTCATAATACTTTATCTTATGGTGTCGTAATGTTACTACATACTACTGTTACTGAGAATTCAGGTTCTTTCATTTGATTCCATTTTGCATACATATTTAATTGTAATTTCCACTATTTTCTTAGGAAAATGAAATAATTCAAGTATACCTGTTGAATATAAGAGCATTTATTTCAACTATCAATATAGTTCATAAGACTCTTTTATACAAATAATATTTAATTTTTATTTCAAAACTATTCATAGCAAAGACCATGAAGAAACACTTGAAAATCTCTTGATGGTTGGAGATATTTGAATCAATCACTGGAAAAAGACATTGCACTGAAATCTGTGGCAATCATAAGATATATTGAGGAGTATAGATAATACATTACATTGTCCAATGTATTAGTGTCATGACATTATTTAAGAAACCCATTAGTAATAAAAACCATTTGAAAACTAAATATAACGAGCTAGTTCTATTGTAAATATAGGTTGTAGGATGAGAGCTGACAAAAAGAAAACATTTAAAAGTACAACTAAGAGAAAATTAGGAAATACATTAGAAAAGAGAACTTTGACAAACCTTAAACCAGTGGAAGTGATTTGAATTTATTTGACATACTGTAGTAGATACATAGTTTGTAGCACAGAGAAATAATCTTGGCTAACCATGATTTACATATCGTGCATCCATGAGAAGATTCAAAGATTAAACTGAGAAAAGAATTTAAGACTCTATTGCCAACACTATCCTCAAAAGAAAAACAAAAAACAAAAAACAAAACATCCTGAAGTGCTGTGTATTCCCAAATAGCTGACCAAGAGAGAGAATTTTTTTTTAAATAAGTGGTTCATTAAAAGTGGTCAATATCAGGAACCTAAAAACTCCTAGATGCAGTTTTCTGAGAGCCTAAAAATGTACTTTAACATTTCCCAGTGCAGTTAATTCTGTATCCCTGTTTTTATTAAGTGTCAGTTCTTATATGATCAGAAGAATGTCTCCATTTGTTATTCTACCATGTTCTTAGGGATTCAGGTCCTTGAACTTGATTTAAAAGGACTATTTCAGTACAGGCACTCAAGACTCTTCGGAGTTGAGACTGACTCAAAATTGGGCATTTGGATCATCTCAATTTGGGCTAGACTGTCCAGCGTGTTTTCTTATTCAGAATCAGATATATCAGATAGTACAGCGTGTCCTAGATCCACTTCAGTGTAGTCATCGAAAGTGCCTTTTCAAAAGAAAGAAAACTGAGATCATCATTTTGTTTCCAAGAGATGGAACATGAGCTTTTGAGATGTTATTTTTTTGAGGTGGGACAGTCTTTCATTTCATTATATCGAGAGAGAGTAAACAGCCAAGTCAGGATTGTTGATAGGAAGTGGAAAGTGGGTATCTATTTTAAGACTCAACCATGTAGAAATCTGATCCTATTAATGGTGTGCTCAATATAAGTACAGAAAAACAAAAGATTCTTTTTTTTCTGAAAAATATTAGTATGCAATACTATGTTTATGACTATAAAACATAGTCTCAGGACTGAGATTCAACATATTCAGACAGGTTTCTAAAATAGTTTATCATCATTTCTGAGAAGCAATATTCAATAGTCATCATTGACAAAGTAGAACCATCACCAATGGAGCCTGGAATGCTGCTGTTTCATCTGCATAGAAATGATACTCACTGCAGTGGCTCTGCCCTGGGCAGGGTCTGGCTTGGGGATGGATAGTGTGGCATAGGGCATAAAAACTGCTGAAGCATTCGAACACTGCAAAGTAAACAAACTAAGGGCTTTAAGGGGAAACTGAAGTAGAATGTTAACTACTTCAGCAGTTTTGCAATGCTTGAAAATTGGCAAAGCAGACTCAGGAATCTGACTAAGAATCACCATACATTGCTTTTGTATTGTTGGAAAAGATGTAGCAACAGGTTCTGCAGGAACAAGTTTTGCTGGAATCCAAAGAAGTTCCTTTGTTCACATTGTTTTGGGCTTAAAAACATTTTTATTAACTCTCCGATGCATTTTGAACTTTTACTTATTATTGAACAATATAAAAATTTGGTACTATTCCTATTTACTCTCATCCACATCTCAGTTTTTATTAACAATAAATTTTAGAAACAAATAAACCTTCAGTTAAAAAAACACAGTGTGATGATTGTTTACTGCATTCAAGAAATTCTAGCATAAGTTACAGTTCTTTCTCAGATGCACCACATAGGGCAAACTAACAATCTAGAAATAAGTACTTGGAATTACAAGAGAACAAATTGGGTTGGTTTCACTGTTATTTTCTAGACAATAAAATCTACCAGCCTGTAGAATGATCACCTAAAGGAGGTGTATAAAGCGTATTAACATAATCACTTTAAATTTGAACAAAACACATTTTGTTGAAGAGCACTTTAGAGGAAACAAACAAAAATTATAGTAAAATAGTTGTCACAATCTTGATATTATTTACTATGCTGCCCTGTTTGTATTTTTTATGTATTTTGGTCAAAATATATTTTATTTTTCATGGGAATGCTCGTGTGCTTCTCCTAATTAGAACATATGGAACAATAAGTTAGGGACCAATATTATCTATCCTCCTCTTTTCCTTTTTATTATTGTTTTCAGGAGCTCACACATGTTCAAGTCACTAATGCACTGATTTTTGTAGTATTATCTTTTTTTTTTTAATCTGTCAACATCAATATGGCTCATTAGAAAAAAAAAAAAAAACCACTGGCAAGGAAATGTTTCTTAAATTGGAAGCAAGGCATCATCTTCTGCCAACGCCCCTGTGCAATTTGACAGTCACTTTAATCTGGATCTATGTTGCCTCAAAAGCAATTCTTATATTGACTACTAAAGACGAACATGGAGCTTGTAGAATTGAACATTGTAGTAAAGTTGCCTCCATAACTTGTGAAATTACATGAGGATTGAGATACTTTAAGAATTTTAGACTACAGCATGACTTGGCAGCATTCCTTATTTAATGTACATAGTTTTAGAAAAACAAAAGTGCTCATACTCCTTTAGATAAGCTGTGCCTAGGATGAAATTCTCAAATGGATGGAAATCTATCCAGTAATTCAATTAGGGCCAAATTATATTAAGTTCTGTTAATAAAAATAAATAATTTGTTTTGAGAAACTAAAGACCTTTATAATTTGCAATTTTGAGTCCTTACAAATAATCTTGTTACACTCAGCAGCTCAGGCTTTGTTTCCATAACATTTCTAAGAAGGCTTTAGGTTTACAGTGTTTTATACCTGTGTTTCGCAAATTCAGTCACATATTTTGCTATGAAATTTTCTCAACAATGTTGCTAGATTTTGCTATCCCCAATACGCAAATAGTGAGGCTGAGGCACACTATTAAAGTTATACGAATTAATTAGTGATACTACACGAATTAATTAGTAGAACATAGAGCCTGGATTAGAACTCAAACTTTCCAGCTGTGGAGTTGTGCTGTCTTTGTCAGTGTATCAACAAACACTTGCGTTGGTTAGCTCAGCTTTGGTTTGTTCATATGTATAGAAAATTGGAGAAATTTATAGTGCATTTTGAACTTCTACTTGTTAATGAAATAAGTAAAACTGAATTCCATTTCTACATTTCTGTTAGCCACATCTCAGTTTTATAACTATGTAAAAAGCTTGAGCTTCTGAGTTGAAAATAGTTTACTACAAAAAAAAATTTAATTTTATCCTATTTTTAAATCTTGATGTTTTAAATTGTTTTATTTGAAAGAAAATTTATGAAATGAAGTAGACATTTTTGTTTTGCTTTGTTTTTTGTTTTTTTGTACTAGGCATTAAACTCAGCACCTTGCGCTTGCCAGGCAGACACTTGTGCCACTTGTGCCACTGAGCTATATCCCCGAGCCCTGTAGTGCTCTTCCACACAAAGAAGAAACACTCTGAAATATGCTGACACAGAGATTAATTTAATAATAAAATAAAAGCTTTATCATTTCTAAAAGCCAAAATTAGAAGTCATTCTTTGAAAACCTATGCTAATAATAAAACACAGTACATAAAATTAGGAAAGTTGTAGAAATTCCAACATATCATGCCTAAAATATATGCTGTAATTTACTCAGAGTATCAATTGGTAACTTAGGCTACGTTGGATTTGCGAGTCATACACATTCAGATCTTTTTCTTTATGGTATACCAACACAGTTTCAAAAACGAAGTGTTAGATGCATAAGAGCAAGAGTTCTATACATGAACATGTATCATGTACAGCATATTATACGTGATACATAGCAGATATTAATGTATTACTCTTCATACTTGCATGAATAATTATACAAACATTGATTACAAACCTAGCTGTCTTAAACCCTAATTCTAGTTTCTTTCCTCATGTGAACAATTGAATTCTAGAACATTGTTCTTCACTATAAAAACACATCCAAATGAAGGGAGAAAGGAAGGAAGGGAAAAGGAAAACAAAACAATAGGAAAAAGGATAAAATGAAAACAAAACTTTGCAAATAAGGAGGGGAAAAAGGGCTGAAGGGAGGAGAAGGGATTGGGAAAAAACAAGGAATAAAAATATATACAGGTACAAATTTCCTATGAAGAATATGGTCTTTGCTGGGCATGGTGGTGCACACCTGCAATTCCAGCACTCAGAAGGCTGAGGCAGGAAGATCATTGCAAGTTCGAGACCAGCCTGGGCTACAAAGTGAGCACAAGACCAGCTTGAACTGCATAGTGAGGCCCTGTCCCAAAAAGATAAAAAAAAAAAAAGGTCTTTATGTATATCTAAATTGTACCAATAAACTTAATTTAAAATTTAAAAATTTTTCTTGAAATGATCAATGAGGACATATAAATAAGTTTTTGCTTTATATATATTTTAGGTTATATTGAAAGTCCACTATAAGAATCTAGCAATTATTTCAATTTTTTCAACTTTAGATCAAATGTTCATATCTTTTTAGAAAGAAAGTGTGCATATATTTTGTAGTTTAAAATTGCTTTATATGTTCTATGTGGATTTGTGAGGTTTTATTTTTAAGCTTTAGATATTTGTTCTTGGAATAGTGTTCTCCACATTATACAGCATAAATATGTTGTTTTTAAAATTCAAATTAATCCGTTAATTAAATTATAAACTTATTTGTTTAAAGTGCATGTGTTTTCTCATGGACATGAATGACATAGCAGCAATGATCATGTTCATGATTTCAGGTGAAAGCTATTTGCAGTGTCTGTTTCTCTTGTGCACCACGTCCATCAGTATTGTGACTTAGGAAAATTTGGTATTTTTTGGTTTTGTTTGGTTTAGTTTTTGGTTTATTTTATGGCATGTTTATATAAAAATAACTCTATTTGCAGTCCTCTGGCTTATCTATATTTTGTATTCTGAGGCTTTAGTCATCCACATTCAATTCCTGGCCAAAATAGTAAACGGAAAAATCTGGAAATAAATAATTGATATGTTTTAAATTTTCATCATTTCTTTTAGTGTGGTGAAAGCTCACATTGTACTGTTCTGTCTTGCTCAGGATGTGAGTCATTCATTTGTCCAGCATATTAGAGCTATTTACATTATCTACACTCTGATCACTTAATAGCCATTAATAGGCTGACATTGGCAATATTACAGTGTTTGTGTTGAAGTATTCTTTATTTTAGTTAACAATTACCACAGACTGCATAAATTATGATTCTGGAAATTTAGTTATGATAAAGAGAAATCAGTGCTTCCTTTCATTTGATGTTATAAAAACAAAGAAACATGAGTACAATGCACAGGAGAGACAGAATATATTTACATAACTTAACAAGAATATTGTTATAATTAGTAGTATTTTTGTTAACATTTTACTCTCCTAAATTTATTAATTTAATTTTTTCTCAATTAGGTATAAAGTGTACTATATGGAGAGTTCAGAATTACCTGAGATTTTAGGCAGTCACTGGATGTCTTGGAACATACTCCTCTAGATGATGAGTACTGCTGAATTTTAGAAAGAAAAAAAAAACCAGCGAAATTTATAAGAAATGAACAAAATAAAAACCAAAATATTAAGAAAATTTAAAACAATAAAATATTTCATACTGCCATATCAGTTGGTCCCAGATAAACTGGTATGTAACAAAATACTTATTTTATACAGGGTACATTACAGACATCTTCAAAGTCTCCTTTATTCTGTAATACTGACAAACAACAATGCAGATGTATTCTTATTTTGGCTGAAGTATTCTCATGATCGTATTAGGAAAAACTGCATAGTTGCATTCTCTTTCAACATTTGAATAACTTATCAGAATTTATATCCTTTATATCCACTATTCCATATAGAAAACTGAAATGTGTTTAAGAGCTGGGGATATACATAGCTCAGTGGCACAGCGCCTGCCTGGCAAGTATGAGGTCGTGAGTTTGATTCCTGGTACCAAAAAAAGAAAAAAGAAAATTTTTGTTTAAATATCATATATTTTCTTTCTTCCTTTTAAAATTTTCTCTCAAAATCTATAAAATATATTGAAGTTTATAAAATGAAAACCAAGCTCTCATTCCAATTACACACCGTTTTTACCTACACAACTTGTGTTTAAAAGTTTTGGAGGTTGTTGATCTGAGTATATATAGAGAAATCCTTCAAATAATGGGCCTAAAGCAGCAATATGTATGTAACCAAATACGATACCTCCATCTCTTCTAGCTCCTCTTCCTGTTCCTTCTTTCACAATTACTTTCGTGAAGGACGTCACCTCACAGTCCTGCCAAAGGTACATTCTCAGGCAATTGCTGTTTCTTTAACCAGTTCAACTGTTCACTAACAATTTTTCAAGTCATGTTATTTCACAGACTATTGTAAGGACTGCAGATATTAGAATAAATACATTTTTAAATTCCTACCTTCCTGAAGTTGTCTTTCAAACCAATCAAAAAAGTAAAATAAAGAATTTGCCTTGATATAACATGGTTTCAGAGAGTTAATAGATGGAAAATAAATTTGGATAATAGATTAGAAAGGTATAAAGGTAAAGGTAAATGAAGTGTGAGTAAATTCAGAGATGGGAAACCAAGTCAGCCAATCTGCTTGGGAAGGCTTAGCGGAAGTGACATTTGATCTGAAATATCAAAGGAGAAGAGAAAGTGTCAGTGTGGCGATTGTGAGTGAGGATGATTTTAGGAAATCCCTAAAAAAACGAATTGAAAAACAGAGATCTGATGTGGCTAAACAGGGAGGTAGGATATGCAAGCAGGTGAAGTCAGAAAGACTCAGGAGACTACAGGCTGTGATGAGCAGTTGTACAGGAATTATTAAAAGTAAAAGAAAGTTTTCCAGCTATAATGAAATTGATGGATAATAAATTCTTCATGAGTGCATCAAAGCATGTCATAAAAATGTTATGGACATGGACAACTGATATCTTGTGGATTCATTTTGATTACTAATTAAGTGGGAAGTAAGAAAGATGTGACCTTTTCCTTTGGCACCTGTCTCAATCTTGTTAACGTTCAACTCATATTTCATGTTCAAGATAACTATTCCTATGGCCGAGCCAACAGAGAAAAATCGTTCAGATTGTGTCTAGTGTGAATACCAAAGTAACCCCTGTCTAACTTTGCCTGAGTCATTTGTAAAAGGAAGATCATATTTTCTCCTGGTCTCCTCCTCTCTTGTTCTTCCTAATGACAGTTTACTTATGCATGTCTCAAATTTATACTCTTCCTTTAGCTCAAGTTACATTTGCAGATGACAACCTTTCAAAAACTTGTGAAAGTATAGATCTTCAGTCATCATTCTTTCAACTCACTTTCTTCTCTGTCTTTAGAATGGCTACAGTGTTTATGTTTTCTCTCTGGACTCAGAGTAACAAATTACCTTCCTTTTTTCTCCTTTCTTTTCAAAGATCATTTCCTCTTGCCTTTTGAATCATAGTTCATAGTGCATTATCTGAAAATCTAATTCTTACCTAATTTCTCTCATCTGTCATCATCTCTCTCCTTCTCTCTTTTGTTTCTGTCTCCCTCTTATTTTTGGTTTTTGTCTAGGCAGTATGTAAACTTATTTAAACTTCTCCCATCATAAAACATAATAAACAGATAATAAACTTTTTCAACTTTATTACCCTTGCCTTTTAGTTGAATCTCCTACGCATTCTCCCTTTTAACTAGCAAATCTTTTGATATACTAGCATGCCTTAATTATCTTTCTTTTTATAAACTTATTTCAGCTTTCAGTATACATGAATGTTGGTTGTGTCTTTACTCCCCTTCTTGCCTATATTCATTAAATTTATGTTTCTTATATTCTTTTGGAAAAACTTTCTGCATTTTTCAAACTTGGGAGGTCTGTTTTGATTCTCATTTTTGTCATTTTTTAAAATATTTATGTGATATTGATAACACATTGAAAAATATTTTTATACTTCATTTCTAAAATTTTATGTCATTTTCCCTTTTTAAATGTGTTTTGATTGTTTTTGTTATACTTATAGTCCAGGGTCTACTCTTCTTTCACAGTTGTTTTTATACGACCGTGTTTTATGGTAATCCTTCACAAAACATGACACAATAAATTTAAACTCCCTTCACATCCTTCTTTAATTCATAATGTGACAATGACAAGATTTACCTAATTTCCCAAACAGAAACCTCAACATCTTCAATCTTTCCTCTCTTTCCATTCTTACAGAAAGTCTGGAGCTAAGTCATCCAGATTACTATTTCTCAACTATCGGTGGTGAAAGAAACATGTTTTGTTATCTCCAACCACTCCATCTTTTCTGTGGCTGTCCTAATTGCAACCTGTTTTACTATCTACATAGCATCACATAAAATCATCCTGTTTCTGGCCTTTCCCTAACCTTGGTCTTTTTCATTTTTATACTTCCACTCTCATTTTTATAACAAAACCATCTCAGCTATCTCCAACATCCTCTGCCTATTCCTTATCTTACAATTCTCTTAATGATTTACTGCAGACATAGGTGGAACTACACAAGTCTTTAAAGGTAGCCCTTGCTTTTGTTCCACAAGCTGTTGTAATGGCAGGAACATCCTTCAACACCTTAATAATCCGGAAAAATCTTGTTTTCCCTCATGGCTTGGTTCACACATTATCTTTTCTGTCAAATCATTTGTGACTACTTAGCTCTCATGTATAATGAAAATAACATGAGTTTAGGGATAACTCAGTTTGGATTCTACCAATTTGTCTCAACTTTCTAAAGTTCTCTGATATTTGATTCTTCTCCAGAAGCACTAAAGTATTAATAATATTGTTGAGTTATATTGGTAATTAAATGAAAAGTACACAGTGATCTGTCTAGTTCTTGGTATACAGAAAGTAGATACTAGGAAATAATGTCTGCCCTCAGTTATAATTCTTTTTAATATATTTTATTACAGAATAGTACTGGGAAGGGAACAAAATAAATATCTAACATATGATTAACGAATACATGAATACCTTTCAGTGAGTAATAATGGAAGGGAACAATTTACCTGACATCAATGCCCAGTATTTATTTTTGCTGCAAATTGGAATCTACTTTTCAATGGTTTTCAACATTATTACATGGACATTAATACTAATAACTTAAAGAAAAATTGCTCTGCAGAAAAAGCTGATGCAATTGTACTGCAATTCTATCTATCATAAAGACAAAAATAAGCTACTTTAAGTGAAAGGCCTTTTGAGTGCAGATTTTTAAAGGGAAACAATATCAGCAATCAGTCACTACTTTTATTTCAAATCTTAAAAAGAAAGCTCCAGGTTTCACAAAGTCTCTCAAACTTTAGTCAGATGGCTGCATGGTCACTGAAGGACACATATAATTCAAACAATGATTGAAAATTCATCCACTGTAGTTTAATCATGACTTTGGGGTCGATTTGTGATATTTATCCAGGGAAATCTCTAATCAGAGGAATATGTGCATGTGTTTTCATTTTCTATGAACAAGATATCTAAGGTATGGCTTAAAATGGTTTTCCTCCATGTTGTTTGTTTTATTGTACTCTTGCAGAAAAGTTATGCTGCAGAAATTTTTGATCTGTGGCTGCAGATACTAAAGCACATAGAGGTCAAAAGAAATAAGAAAAAAGAAAATCAATGAGATGTGGCAGATTCGTGTTTTGCATTTGTATTACTCATAAAGAAACATTATAGATGATGATAATATATTTCATAGGGAGACCATGAATGAATATTCTATTTTCTAAGGAAAAAAATTAAGATTTTTCCCCCAAATTCAGAGAGAATGAATAATGATAAATTAACATTTTAAAATTAAATTTTCATAACTGAGAAGAGGACATAGAAAAAGATGAGACTTAAATATATCTATGCAATTTTGAGACTGTATGAAAGGTCAAGATAAGTCATAATTAATGTAGGATAAAGTTTATGCATGTTTTAAACAGATTTTATCCCAAAATGAACTTTTTCATCTCAGTTTCAAACTGCATTTTAATCCATGAAGGATGACTCCTTCGTAGCCTTATCTTGATATTCCTTATTATGATAAGCACTGAAACAAGGGGAAAAGTATATCCAAGCAAAGAGATAACTTAATATTGAAGTGGAACATCGGTTTCTTCACCTTTTCACCTAAATTCTGATCCCAAAGATAATGTTCCTCAGAATGTTTTTCAAGGAAAAAGATCTGTTGTTTAAATAGTCAAAACTTTCAGTTACGTGGTTTATAGTTTTGAGGTGACTCACATTACTAAAACTCAAACATCAGGGATATAAAAATATCAAGAAAATAAGTATAGAGACTGGCAATATTAGCAAAATCTATGTACTAGGCTGACCTGTTAAATTCTACATAATATCTATATACAGAATAAATAGATCACATGGATTTCTCTCTTGATGACCTCTGATTTTTCATAGTTTCTTGGCAGGCTATGTAGTGGTGCGTGCAGTGTGTGTGTGTGTGTGTGTGTGTGTGTGTGTGTGTGTGTGTGTTTTAAAGAGAAAAGGGGAGGGAGACAGAGAGAGTGAGAGATACAATCTTCCTAGAACCCATGTGTTCAATTTAGGAAGACGAGGCAGTTACAAGGTAAGAATAGTTTTCTTCTTTCATCCAACAACAAATTCAAAATTGAAAGAGTATTAGTTATAAATTGTATAATGGCTATTTCTGAAATGAAAAGCAGAGTCAAAGAGCATGTCATGTTAGAATTTTCTGCTAATGTGTTTCCACTTTTCTTTCATTCTAAGAGTGCAACAAATAATGGACAGCATAATATAATTAGATTAATAAGGGAAATATTACACCAATTTGAAAAATTTCCAAGTACTTTTCATTATTAGTTTTTAGTTTTATGAACAAAACAAATTTCAGTTGTGAAGATTATGCACCTTGAGGTTCACAAGGGTTTCTAGCTTTCTCACATAGTTGGCTGGCTGCCCATAGAAAATCCACAGCTATTACAGATATTTATTTTAAAATGTTCCTTTGTCTTCTCCTACTACTCTGCAGACCTAAGACTCAAATTTGATGAAGGGAAGATCAAATTACACTGCTCATTTTTGTCTGCCTGAAGTCTTGATTACTTAGCATAACACTTCAAATTAAGAAGATACTTTTTACAACTAGGAAAGGTGAGAATAAGGAGAATAGCTCCCTAGGCATAATTTTATCATAGTATACTCTGCATTATTTTGAAATTTCTAATTATTTGTCCTGCTCATCTCACAGTAAGCTAGTTTAGAAAATATGTTCTGTTCTTTTATTTTCACAGCCCAGAGCATTTATATGTCTTGCACACAAGAAAGCCCCTAATAGATGTCCACTGAAATGAACTGAACTAAGAATAAAGCTGCAAAGAATAAAGCCATGTATGTTCAAATGCCTAAATATAAAAGGAAATATAAGAGTTATTGATATCAAAGTTTTATTTTCTCTTATTTCTGAAGTATTTGCAACTCATACAAACATCTATTAGAAACTAAAGAGCATAAAAATTTAATTTAAGTAGAAACAGACCTCATACTTAATTACAACTCTCATATATTTTTCTTTGTACAAACATAATATTTTTAAAGTAAAATTTGGGCTGAAGACTTATTTCTCATATTACAAAACATCTCAAAGTCACCTACAGGTGTGAATGTATGCGTATTTAAGTATACACACAAACATACAGGCACACATATCCACGTGTTCATACATATGTATGCACACATACATATCTATCATATGGACACAAAAATATATACAAATGTTCAAGATGTAAATGATATACATGTTTTTATAAAAATATAGCAATGCAAAATTTGAGGAGTAAAACATTACTCGAGCTGACAGGTTTTGTTCTTTATTGGTTTATTTTGTACAAAACAAAAGTGAAGCATAACAGAATCTTAGTATTTAGGTTTCAGTGAGAGTACATGAGACATTGATCCAATAAGTTCAACAAAACAAAAATGTGTGTGTGTATGTGTGTGTGTGTAATTCTATTCTTGTGGGTTCCAGAAACACGGAAAGGAACTAAAATATCTCAGGTCACTTAGCATACCACAATATTCTCTTAATGTGACTGGACATTTTCTCAAGTAAATAGATAGAAACATAAGACAGTTTCTTAATAAATCTTCTCCATTAACATTATACATATGTACTTAAATATGTGTGCATTATAAGAGGGTTGAATGTAGAATATTATTATATTTTATGAGATTTTTAGCATATTACTTAATGGAAATACATTACTTGAGAAATAAACTATTTAAGAATTCAATTTTAATGAAGGATGCAATTTCTCGATTCCATTTTTTCCCTTGAACATAGAGTATTTTATATCTTGAAAGTTTTAGCTGATCACTTAAGAACTCAACGTTTTTCCTAAATCATTCAGTGGAAGAAAAACTGTATTTCATTTTCTCTCGATTCCTGCTGTATACATTGTTTATATAAAAATCCATTGCTTCATTTGGTGTAGAATAATTTCTAAAATGCTTTTGCAGTTATTTTACAGTATTAAATGTTATGTTTTATAGTACATAATGGGTTTTTTTTTTCCTTAAGGCTAATTTACTGTTTCTTCTATTGCTTCAACAAATAGTCCCAAAACATTTTGCAGCGTTCTGGCACCTGCACAAGGCTGTGACTTATGAATATGCTAATGAGACGGCATCCAGAACTGGCAAAAATTCAGGACTCGCACACAATTAAGGTTCTGGCAGCCCTCAGTGCTATCATACCAAGCCTGACAAGAAATATTTAGGTTAATTAATACAAGGTATAGCCTTTTACATTTGGAATGCAGAACACTTCTAAGATCACCACAGTTTACTAGTCAAAGTATTTTAGTTATTATAGCAATGATTCTCTCACTAGTATTGCTAGAACGCTTAACAGTTATTTGTTCAACTTAATTTTGGTAAGTTCTGGAAAGGTTATTTTTCCCTACAAAAATTGTTACATAAATAATGCCTGGAATGATTTTATTCCTTGTTTCAAAGCAACGGTGAATTCTAGAAGCTGTTTTCTCAAATATTTTCATTAAAAAATTCCTATTTATCTAATGTTCGTTAACATCACTTTCTACAGCTGTAAGTAGTTCAATTTCAGAATCCTGTTTTCCTCCAATACTCTGGCTAGGCCTAAAATTTTT
>RJWT010022011.1:0-17352 GCA_004365215.1 Cuniculus paca
GCTGATAATTATATGTCTGGGTGTTGATTTATTTTGGTTATGGCTAGTTGGAGTTCTATATGCTTCACTTATCTGTATGTCAGTTTCCTTTCCCATGTTTGGGAAATTTTGAGCCATGACTTCTTTAAATAGTGATTTTATTTCATTTGTGTTTTCTCCTTCTTTTTCCTTTACACCTATTAGTCTTATATTGTTTTTCCTTGCGTCATCTTGCAATTGCTGAATTGCTAATTCCTGATTCCTTATTATTTTTAAAAGATGTTTCCTTTCTTCCTCACTAGCTGCCATCATGTCTTCGAGGTCTGAAATTCTATTTTCACATTCATTGAGGCGGCTTTGTCAGCTTTCGATGGCCTTCTTGATTTCCTGGATAGCTCTTTGATTCTGTTTCATGCATTCTAATTCTTTCTCGTATTCATTCAAGGTTTCCATCTTTTTGCAGTGTTCCTCTATTTTTCCAACTATATCTTGTTTAGATGTGCTCAGCATTTCTTTCATTACATTCATCATCTTTTGTTTTACCTGGAAAATCATTTCTGTCCTCAGTTCCTTTAGAGTCTCATACAGTTGTTTCTTTACTTCATTTGCTATCCTTTCAGAAGTTTCAGGTGTGTGGCTCATGTTTTCTTCTGTGTCTGTGTCTTTTTGGCTTGTTTTGGAAGGACTAGAGGTGCAAGATTGCATTTTGCTCTTTCGCTTTGTCATTTTCATGTATTCCACTGTGGGAGGTGAATCCTATGTGCACAGTTGAGGTGCCAAGGCTAGGTGCTACTCGCAATGCACACCGTCAGCTCCAGCCAAGACTGTCACTCTGGCTGTTTTGATGCTGGGTGGTGTCTGGGTGGAGCCCAGGCAGGATGCCAGGGAAGCTCTGTATTTCCCAGGCCAATGGGGGAGGGGTGCAGACTCCTACCTGTCTGTTGGTAAGGTCCCAGGCTGCACAGCCAGGTGGAATTCGCTGTATGCACCCCCAACCCAAGTGAGGCCCAGAGAAGCAGCTGTCAGGCCTCTCTTGGTGAATGTGTGGGGCCTAGGCAGGACCCCAGAGATGTCCTGAATGGCCTGGGCCAATGGGGGACAGACACAAACCGAAGCCCCCACCAGGCTCCTGGCGAAGTCCCAAGCTGAAGGGCTAGGTGGAATTCGCTGGTCACGCCCCCAACCCAAGCCCCGTTGAGAGCAGCCACCGCTGGGCTGCCCCGGGCACACGAGCAGGGTGCTGGGAGGACCCCAGGGATGCCCCGAATGTCCGTGGCCGGCGGGGGTCGGGCGCCAATTTCTATGGATCTTGTCGCCCTTTCCCCAGGTGCACAGCTAGGTGGGGTTGGCTGTGCACACCCCGGGTGGTTCGGAGCCACCTGGGCCACGCTGCTCCCGGTGAGAGGGCGGGGCCCATGTAGGCAGGGTCCCAGGGATGCCCCGAAGGTCTGTGGCCAATGGGGGATGGACACAAACTCCTACCAGTCTCTTGGCGAAGTCCCAAGCTGCTCGGCAAGGCAGAACTCGCTGGTCATGCCCCGAACTCAAGCCGGCTCAGAGCAGCCGCTGCTGGGCCTCCTCGGGCGCGTGGGCGGGGTGCTGGGAGGACCCCAGGGACGCCCCAACATCTGTGGCCCATGGGGGCTGGGCGCCGATCTCTATGGGTCTGGTCGCCCTTTCCCAAGGTGCACAGCTAGGTGGGGTTGGCTGTGCACGCTCTGCCCCGCTGCTCTGGGTGAGTGGGCGGGGCGCAGGTAGCTCCAGGCTTTAATGTTAAGTGAAATAAATCAGATACACAAGCTTAAGCATTACATAACTTCTCTTTTATGAGAAATCCAAAGTATGACTAATTTAAGAAAAAAATAAAAGAGGCAATAGGAATCAAGTAGATCTTTTGCAAGAGAGGAGAGGATCTATAGCCAGAGTGGGGAGAGCGTGAAGGGGAAGGAAATTAAAAGCAATTAAGAAATGTCAAGTACATGTACCTACTTCCTAAGATGAAAGCAAACATTATGCACTGAAAACATATACTAGTGATAAAAATTAACAAGGGTGTATACAGCACTGTAATTTGCAGAATATTTTATAATAGTCTCACATTTGAAATAAAACAAATGCCCATCAATATAAGCCAGAAAACACTCAGGAAATAAACACTTTGCCATAGAGCGGCACAGCACTCTCCAGGTCAAACTGCTATGCACAATAGAAGCTTCACAGAGGTGCATTCTACAAATCTGTAATGCAGAGAGCCAGACACTCTCGTGGGTACAGCCAGGCTGCATTCCTGTTAGTGAGTTCATACCCAAACACTTTGTGCTCTAGCTGGCTGCAGTTGCAAGCTGTACCTCTAGTCATTTCCTTCCATTCATTTCTTTTATTTTTTTAATTTTGAAGAGAATAAAACCAAATGAAATAAAACAGAATAGAGTCAATCAAAACAAAACAAGGTACAGGACATGGTACCTTCATGGTACAGGACTTCAAAACAAGATAAAAGGAAATCAATAATGGCTACCATAATGCCCCTTGGTATCTTCAAAATAACTGTTCATACCATCAGGCATAATAAAATCAAACAAAACAAAACCAATCAGAACAAAATAATGAAAGCAATACAGGACTTCAAAACAAGATAATAAGAAAACAACAGTAGCTACCATAATGCATCTTTGTATCTTCAAAGTAGATGTGTATATAATCAGACATAATACACTTCAACAAAACAAAACAAAATAAAATCAATCAAAACAAAACAATGAAAGCAATACAGGGTTTCAAAATAAGACAATAAGAAATCAATAATGGTTACCATAATATATTTTGTTATCTTTGAAATAGCTGTGCATGCCATCAAATATAATAAAATCAAACAAAACAAAAGAGAATAAAACCAAACTAAACAGAACAGTGAAAACAATTTGATTTTCAAAAAAATGGCCACTGCCTTCCCTTTTCAGAGATTTCCTCACCTTTCACTTTCACAAAATCTATTATGAATTTTGGATCCCACTAACTCCAGTAGTTTTATACTAGGGAGACAACACGATGTTCACCCATGTGACTCTGAACCATTTCATCCATGAGCATGATCTCAAATTGTATCTATTTACCTACAAAAGCCTCAAGGTTATCTTTTCTTTACCTCTGAGTAGCTTTCCATTGTATAAAAATGCCATGTCTTTCTTATACATCCTGCTTTTGACTGGCAAATTACCCCTACTTTTTTCTGGTTCCCTATCACATACAACATTCTTCTCTCTCCTTTGGCTTCAAGTCTATGAGTTTTCTTTCGAATTAAATGTGTCTGTTGTATAAAGTATATTGAAGGATCCTGTCTCCTAATCCACTCTGCCTGTGTTTCTTTTTATTGGTGAATTGAGGTCATCTACATTAATGGCTATGGCTAACATGCACCGGTTTGTCTCTGCCATGCTATTTTCCTACCATTGGCTCCTGACTTTTCCCCTACATTCAATTGTCTGCCCCACTTGGTGATCCCTCTCTGCTGCTGCTCCTGGAACTGTAGTCATTTTTATCTCTCTCTAGAATGTCCTTTAGTATTCTTTGTAGGGTTGGTTTGGTGGTCATGAATTCCTTGAGTTGTGCTTTGTCATAGAAGTATCTTGTTTCCCCATTAATTTTGAAAGATAGTTTTGCAGGGTACATTAATCTGGGTTGGAGGTTGTTTTCTTTCAGGACTTGCAATACTTCACTCCAGCCTCTTGACTTGATGGTTTGTGTTGAGAAGTCTCATGATTCTGATGGATTTTCTTTTATAGGTGATCTGTTTCTTTTCTCTAACAGCTTTTAGTGTTCTGTTCTTGTGCTGAATTTCTGGGATCTTGATTATTATATGTCTGGGTGGAGATTTGTTTTGGTTATGGCTAGCTGGAGTTCTATATACCTCACTTATTTGAATGTCACTTCCTTTTTCCATGATTGGGAAGTTTTCTGCTATTATTTCTGTAAATAGACTTCTAATGTCATTTGTGTTGATCCCTGATTTTTCACTGACACCTATTATTCTTATTTTTCTTTGTATTGTCTTTCAGCCATTGAGTTGTTATTTCCTGTTTCCTTGTTATTTTTAAGAGCTCTTTCCTTTCACAATCGCAAGCTGCAAACTTGTCTTCAAGGTTTGAAAGTCTATCTTCAGTTTCTTTCATGCAGTTTTGCCAACTTTCAGTGGAGTTTTAATTTCCTGGATATCTCTTTGAATCTGTTTCATGTATTCTAAATCTTTTTCATATTGTCCATTCAAGGTTTATTTTTTGTCTTACGCTCCTCTATTTTTTTTATCTATGTCTTCTTTAGAGGTGCTTAGCAATTCTTTTATTATGTTTTTCACTTCTTCTTTTACCTGAAACAGTATTTGTGTTCTAATTTCTTTTATAGCCTCATGAAGTTGTCTCTTTATTTCAGTTGCCATCAGTTCAGGTGTGCGACTCCCAAACTCTTAAGTGTTTAGACCTCCTGGACTTGCTCTGCTTGCATTGGAGGTCAGAGACTGCCTTTTGCTTCTTCATCTTGACATATTCCTGAGTTCTTCAGACAAGTGGGTAGCGGGATCCCACTTCCTGCACTGGACACAATTTCTCCTGACTGTGACTGTTTGGTTCTCCTGGCCAGTGCTTACAATGAGTATCTGATGGTGGCCATTTTGTGCCCTGGTGTGGGGCTGGCTGCTGCTTTTCCCAGTCTGTGCTGGTTCCCCGATTGTGGCTGGAGTGCTTGCGGGTGTGGGGCTGGTTGCTGCCTCCCGGACTTGAGCTTGTTACTGATGAGAAGCCTCCCCGACGATGGCTAGAGTCGCCTTCCTTTCATTTCTATGGGGCACTATGAAGCAGTGAATATATTAGTGGGCAATCATCAGTGAAAATTAGGAAATAAATATAATAAACAGCAAAAAGAAATGAATTATAACTGTATACAAGAATATAAGCATGTGTGAAAAATACTAGTGAGTAAAACAGGAACAAATGCAAAGGAGTACATAATTATGATTGCACAAAGCTAAGACTGAATAGGAGCTCAAGATCTTCTGTGTCTTTAGAAGTCAGTATGGTGTTTGTCACTGCAGCAGGAGGCTCTGTGGGGTTATTGAATGGTAGTTAAGAACAGAGATTTTGGTAAATGGTAGTGATGCTTTGCTTCTTGAATTGTGTTGTGAATAAACAGATGTGTTCAAATTGTGAACACTGAACTATACACTCTTGATTTGCATGATTTTCTTCATGTAGCCTCTTTAATTTTAAAACTTTTCAAACAATATGGGATCAATCAAATAATCAGAAAAAATTATCAGGACTTAAACACAGAATAGCAAAAAAAAAAGTCATTAGAACATTTTAGGAAAGTTCAGAAAATCTCACTAAAGTAAAACAAAATTAAATCCTATGAAAAATAAAAGGGAAATGGTAAGAAAATCAGAATACCATTCCAGTAATCAATATATGATGAGAAAAGAAGTTAGAATTGCATTAATTCATACCTATTTTGACAGATGGTAAATTTATTCTTAATACATTTGTCTAACTGTAGTTGAAAGTGGTCCACACTTGTAGTGGTTTCTGCTTTCACTTTTCTTTTGTACTCAGTCCCACAGCTTTTCATCACCCCAACTCCAGCAAAACCATTGCTGTCAGTTTCTCATGAAACTTTTGCAGAGTTGTTCATCATCACTCATACCTCATGTTGAGTCAGTGAAATATCAGTTGTTTGCTCCATCTGCAAACATATTTTGCATTTGATTTTCAAAAACTCCTTGGTGCTTCATCTTGAACAGCATGGGAGCTTATTTTGAGTGTCCTCTACTGAGTTTTCCTCAGGTCCAAATGTGAACATATCCAAGACCCACTACATATACACCTTCTCTAGCTGAGGACTGCAAAGGTAAATATCGTTATGAAAGTTTAAATTGCAGTCTGAGTCCTTTCTCCTTAACTCCAGATTTAGAAATCCACCTGCTTACCCTCTAAATGAACTTGAATGACTTAAGAGATATTGAAAACCTAAATAACAAAACCTGAAATGCAGATGTTATCATCTGCATCAAACCTACTCACTTCACATCTTTCTCCACTCAGTTGAAAACAATTATTCTAATTGTTTGAGTCAAAACCCCCATAGGATTATTTGATTTGCCCTTCTATTTTTATCCTAATTCATTAGCATAATACCATCATAGCTGTCATCAAAGTTTAATTAAAAATTTGGCCATTTCTTATATCTTTCCTGAAACTATTGGGCTTTAGAGATCATGGGAATAGTTTCTTATTTCAAATTCTTCTCTACTTCTTAGACCTTTCATTCTATTCAATGCATAGGAGATAAGGGGTGGTTGTTGGTGCTAGTTAGAGTTAATAGGAAAAATAAGGTCTCCTGTTCAACTGCACATTGTGGTGACTATAGATAATGACAATGTACTGTATATGTCTTTCTTTTTTTTTTCTTTGGTACCAGGGATCAAACTTATGACCTTGCATTTGCCAGGCAGGTGCTCATGCTGCTGAGCTAAACCCCTGGCCCTGTACTTTATATTTCAAAAAGACTGGAATGAAGGATGTTGAATGTTTCACTAGAAAAATAATAAACATTTGAGGAGATAGATATCCTTACCCTGATTTGAACATTATGCAATGTATATACATATTTTTTAAATGTTCATGTTTAGCATAATGTAATATGAGATAATAATAAAGAAAATAGAAAAACACTCTTCTACAAAAAAACCTAAAATTTTGTAACAAGATAATTACAGAATGATAATAATTAATACAGCATGGATTATAATATTAAAATTATGGCCAAAATGTTACTTAGGTACAAGTCACAGGCAAAAAGACTCTCTTTTACTAAGAAGAAATAGATAAAACCACTGAACTTTCTCTTTGATAAACTGAAATTAGTAGTTTAATGCAATATATTAGCATTGATGTTAAATATTTTAGAAACAGTGGAATAAATAACTTAGGGTGTATTATTTGGACTTCTCCCTATTTTCTATTTATCTATTTTCTCTCTCTCTGTCTCTCTCTCTCCCCCTTTTCTGTATAAAAATATTTGGTACATATGTTAAGAGTTTTGTATAAAGTCAAATGTCTGTACTGATCCTCAACACAACCAATAAAATCTCAAATATGGAAGACAAAAAGATATATATACCTATTTTTTTCCTCATATGAGAAAAATGAAACAATATTTAAACTTGTGTGTTTAACTTATTTCATCTGAGAAGTGTCTATTCATTTTAGATGCTCATTGTAATTGGATTTTTAAATTTCAGTGATGTAATTTTTTGAGTTCTTTATCTATTCTAGGTATTAGTCCTTTGAGAAGTAGCTGGAGAATTTTTTCTCTGTAGATTGTCTCTTCACTCTATTTGTGGTTTCCTTTGCTGTGCAGAACATTTTTAATTTGATGTGATCCCATTTGTTGATTCTTGGCATTATTTCTTGTGCAGGCTTTGTTTTGTTTGGAAAGTCTGTCTTCAAGCATTTTACCTATTTTGTCTGCCAGCAGGTTAGGTGTTTCTGTCTTAATGTTTAGATCTTTGATCCGTTTTAATTTTAGTTTAGTGCATGGTGAGAGACACGAGTCTAGGTTCAACCTTTGGCATGTGTATAGCCAGTCTTCCCAGCACTGTTTGTTAAAGAGGCTGTCTTTCCTCCAGCAAAGGGATTTGTCCCCTTTGTCAAAAATAACATAGCAGAGTGTGCCTGAAGTTTCTGTGTATCTTTTATTCTGTTCCACTGATCTTCAAGTCTGCATTTTTGCCAATACCATGCTACTTTTTGTTTCTTCACTTTAGCATAACTTAAATTCCAGGATTGTGGAATTTACCTTTTTTTTTTCCCCCCCAGAGCTGCTTTTGCTTTTCTGGGTCTCTTTAGTTTCCACATGATTTTAGGATTACTTTCTCCAGTTCTCTAAGAAATGTTATTGGTACTTTGATCACGATTGTGTTGAATCTGTGTAACAGTTTGGAGGTATGGCCATTTTGGCTATATTGGTTCTGCCTATCCAGAAACAGTGGCCATCCTTCTATTTTCTGATATCCTCTTTGATATCCTTTTTCGAAGTACTATAGTTTTGATTATAGAGGTCTTTCACTTCACTGGTTAGTTTAATTTCTTTCTTTCTTTCTTTTTTTCTTTCTTTCTTTCTTTCTTTCTCTCTTTCTTTTTCTTTTTTATGCTGTTGTGAAGGTTATTGCTTCCCTAATTTCCCCCTCAGTGAGTTTGTTACTGATATACAGGAATACTACTTTTGATTTTTGAGTGTTGACTTCATATTCTGCTACACTGCTAAATTTGAATATCAGTTTTAGGAATCTTTTGGTGGAGTTTTCAGCATCTTCTATATAGAGGATCATATCAGCAAGTAATGATAATTTAATTTAGGCTTTCTCTATCTATTTTCCTTTTAGTTATTTCTCTTTTCTTGTTGCTCTAGCTAATATTCCAAGAACTATATTAAACAGAAATGGTGACAGTGAACATCCTCATCTTGTTTCCTTCTAAAAAGAAAAGCTTTCAGCTTCAGTCCATTTAGTGTGATGCTGACCATCGGTCTGCCATAGATAAATCAGATTGAGATAAAGACCATCTATTAGAATTTTTTGTAGAGTTTTTAACATAAATGTGTGTTGGACTTGCTCAAATAATTTTTCTGTGCCTGTGAGAGGATCATGTAATTTTTGTCCTTGACTTTGTTGATATGATGTATTAAATTTATTGATTTGTGTATGTTGAGCCATTCATTCATTCCTGGAATGAATCCTACTTGCCGATGATGTATGCTCTTTTTGATGATTTGCTGAATTTTGTTTGTCAGAATCTTACTGAGGATTTTTGTGTCTTTGTTCCTTAAAGAGATTGGCTTGTAGTTCTTTTTTGTTGGAGTCCTTTCTGGTTTTGGAATCAAGGTAGTGGCTGCTTTCAGAAGTCAGTCTGAGAGTATTACTTCTCTTTCAATTTCATTAAAGAGTTTGAGTAATACTGGTATTAGATCTTTAAAGTTCTTGTAGAATTTGGGAGAGAATCCACTGGGTTCTGGATTTTCGTAGTTGGTAGTTTTTATTTTTTTAATTATTCCTTAAATTTCACTGACAGATATTGGCTTATTCAGGATTTTTACATCTTCTTGGTTCAACTTTGTCAATTCATTGTACCTAGGAATTTATCCACTTCCTCTGAATTTTTCATTTTATTAGACCACAGGTTCTCAAAGTAGCTACCAATAATCTTCTGGATTTCAACAGAATCCATTGATTTCATCTTTTTTCATTTTTAATTGCAGGAGACTTGGACCTTTTCTTTTGTTATTTTGATGAGATTAGCTAAGGGTTTTTTTTTTTAATCTTCCAAAGAACTAACTCTGCAATTCATTGATACTTTTGTATATTTTTAGTCTCAATTTCATTAATTTATGCCCTGATATCTATAATTTCCTTCCTAATATTAGGTTTGGGCTTTCCCCTATTTTTCTAGCTCATTCTGTTTTTCTGATATGGGAATTCACTCTTATGAACTTCCCTCTTAGAACTGCTCTCACTGTGTCCCATGCATTCTGGTATGTCATAGTGACATCATCCTTTCATTGTAGAAACTGTATGATTTCTTCTTTAATTGACCCATTGATTATTCAAGAAAATATTGTTTAATTTCTATGGGTTTGCAAGTTTATGTGGTTTCTTTTGCCACTGATTTCTAATTTCATTATACTACGGTCTGCTAATACACTCAGGATAATTTTGAACCTTTTAGAATTACTTAAACATGATTTATTGGTTGTTTTGTGGTCCGTTTTGGAAAAAGTTCAATGTAATGCTTAGAATAAGGTGTTATATTTGTTGTTGATCTTGAATGAAACACTCTATAGATATCTGTTAAGTCTATTTGATCCAAAGTTTGGTTCAACTCTAATATTTATTTGTTGATTTTTCTGTCTAGTTGATTTGTCTATTCATGACAGTTGGGTATTGAGACTCTCCATTACAATTATATTGATGGTTATCTGAGTTTTCATGTCCATTAATGTCTCTCAACCTGGTGTTTTATAAAAACATAAAGTGAATCTGTCTCAATTTGTAAGTACTAAAATATTAAATCTTTAGAATACTTTATATTTATAGATATTTAAGATACTTATTTCTAAAATGTTAGAAGATATTTTGAATACTTTCACTACAGAGAAACAATAGATGTTTAAGAATGTAGATATTTTAAACCCAGTATCAAAAATATTCATTATATTGATCAGCATTTCCATTGCTAGGACAAAATATCTGACACTTATAACTAAAAGATGAGATTAATTTAGCTTATAGTTTTTGATGTTTCAGTCCATGTTTGTCTGGTTCCAAGGCAGAAACATAACAACAAAAGTAAATGGCAGAAGAAAACTGCTCAAATCATGGTGGCCAGGAAGCAGAGAGCAGGATAAGAGTCTGTCAGTAAGTGCCTGGGACCAGACATATTCCTCAATGGCATCTCCCCATGACCCACTCCACTCAGGAGGCCCCAGCTCCTAAAAGCCCCCTCAACGATGAACTCATCTAGAATGAACCAGCTGGTGCAGCGAATGCTCTCACAGCCCAATCACCTTTTCCGGAGTGTGATATTCTACTAAATTCGACAATCAAGTTTAGCTAAAACATTATGCACTTTTCTTTATTCATATAATCAAATGAAAAGCCTTACTGGTTATTAAAATACAGAAGTGATGAGAAATACAAATGCTTCCTTATTATTTAAAAATAGCAAAAATAAGATTAATTCTAAAAGTGGTAAACAGAGTTTGGTTTTCTTTCTCCCCCTTTTTTATTTTTACTAGCCAACATTTATTAATTCTGAAAAAGTTAGAAAACAGAATTAAAAAATTATATAACAAAATCCCATAGACATAACCAATATATCCAGGTATATTTCCCATACAGACATTTTTCTATAGATACATGTAAGAATAGTGAGGTAATAATGTGATACTTCACTCCTCACCTAACAAATAATCTATAGCATTAAATATCTTTTAATATTTAAAAGGCCACATAGTAAAACAGTATATGATTATAAAAACATTTATTTAAACTATTCCTTACCCTACTTTAAGTTGATCCCTATTTTTTCTTTATTACAAAACATGCTGTGCAATAAAAATATTCTATATTTTAGCATAGTGACATTAATATCTTTCAAAATTGTATATTTCATTGTCTGTTAATTATACCTCATTATTAAAAATAGGAGAAAGAAAACATGCTGTGATGGACATATGTGTACTTAAATCTTTTGTAAATCAAGAGCATTTCCAAAGATAAACTTTTTGAACTGAGAGACAGTTGGATCAAACAACACATTTTCAAAATATTTGATATTTGTTCATCCAGAACTATTCACCCAGTTAACACACAGACCAAGACACTGAACAGTTGTCTTCTAGAACAAGTCTCAGAACAGATTTGTTGATTTTATCTAATTTTATTTTATTTTATTTTATTGAGGATAAAACAGAATAAAACCAATCAAAATAAACCAGTGTAATACAGGATTTAAAAACATTACAAAATCAACAATAGTTACCGTAACACTTTTTGATGTCTTCAAAATAGCTGCAGATAGCTTTGAACATAATAAAAATCAAACACAACATAATAGAATAGAAACAATAGAAACAAGACAATGAATGCAATTAAGGACTTCAAAACAAGCCAATAGTACATCCAAAATTACTACTGTAGGATGTCTTGCTATGTTTGAAATAGCTTCTCCTGCCATCAGATTTAACATAATCAAACAAAACAAAAGAGGGTAAAACCCAACCCAGTAAAATAATGGAAATGATACAGGACTTCAAAACAAGACCATAGGGAATCAACAATGGCTACCACCCTCAGAAGGAGAGCCACCCTCTAGATGCCAAACTGGGCACTGCTGTCCTCCGAACAGATGATCAGACCAGGGGTCCTAGACCTGCAAGGTCAGTGACACACCAAAGCACCACAAGCAACCAACTGCATTTCACCTCCATAGCTATCATCACAGCCTGTGTTTCTCCAGATAAGCTGGTCGCTTATGGAGGTGTGGGAGGATGGTACTTCTTGTTTACCAGACCTCGCGCTAGAAGGGGCTGGGATCTGGCTGCTCGCAGTCTGGCGGCGGCCCATGCATGGCACTGGTTCCCAGACTGGGCTTGCTTCCTGGTGAGGCCTGATTCTCCCTCCCTGCAGTCCGCGAATGGCCTCTTTCCCCTTCTATGTCAATGTATATGAACTAAAACTTTCCAGTACAAAAAAGAAATTGTCCGATGTGTTGTAATTTTCCCTGGATCTAAAACCGGTTCTTGATCTTCTTACCATTCTTTCACTTTATTTACTAATACTCAGGAAGGTCCTCCAGAAATCTTTACAATATTTACAGGGAAATAGTTGTCTCCTGAAGAAGAAAAAGATTTACAGTAGTATCTCGGTTCACAAATGCTTTTGTTTGCAAACAAAAAAAAAAACAATGTATCAGGACTAAAGATGGAGGTGAAACACCTATTTTCTAGTTTAAAACATTAGTTGTGTTGATACTTATCTAAATAGCGTGATTAAATATATGGCAAAATTCTGCCTATTGTTTAGAATTTCCTTTTAAATAGTTAAATGTGTATTAAAAGCTCGTAAAGATCATATTGTAAAACACACTCTTGAACTTTTTAAATTCATCATTGTCCAAACCTATTTAACCACAAAGTCCTTTTAATAGTTTAAATCAGCAATTAACTTTGAGAAAAAGTATCCCTCAATTTTTTGTTACTTATGCAAGTACATGGAGTAAACATACAATATAGGCTCAAATTCAGAAAATAGTTTTCTATAGTAATTTCCTTCATTCGAAGCAATGAACCAGAATGTTAAATTGCATGATTTTAATAACTATTCTCAATTTAGAACCTTAATTTGTCTTTTGAGTATTCTGTTTCACTAAGACATTTTCATAGGAAACTATTCAGAATTTCCTGTAATACAATTGTAGAAATTTTGAGTTGCACAGCTGTTGGAAGAAATAGAATTCTGCACAAATAGAAGATGAGGTAAGCTTGTTTATTCTTAATACATGACATTTAAAGATCCAGATTCAACAGTGGATCTAATAAGTATTTTGGAGGTATAAATTGTGTGTAAAATGTGGTATTAGTAGGTTCTTTTATATACCTCCAATTATCAGAAATCATCATAACAGAAAAATAACTAGTAACATTATTCCAAGGAATAAGTCATGGTGCATAATTGAATCTGACTTCCCAATTTACTGGACTGTTCCAGGAAAAAAATGCATATGCCTCTTTCATTTCTTTTTAGCATTGTTTTTGAGATGTCATATATATCTGTGGTGGTTTTAATAAAACTTATTTCTAAGAAAATCCAGTTTGTAAAAATTATACTATATTTTCTTGTCCATAGAGGTTATTAGTAGAAAAACCTCAGTAAGTACAATTATACTGGAAGAATTTACATCAGCAGCAATAATCAAGACCATTTTTAAAACAACTTAAAACAAACAAAAAATATATGACGGGTTGATTATCTTTGTTTACCTATCAGTAGGGTAGAGTTTCTCAGTTTTTTGATGGTTTCGACATCATAAATTGTGGAAATCACACTGAACAATGTACAGTGATATCGTTTGTGAATTTAATTTGATGATTTTGAGGAACATGGCTGCCTTTGTGTTTCTGTGAGGAAGAGAGCTGTGGTTGTGTTTATCTCCTAGTGTGGAGTTTGCCAACAGAAGCAACATTTTGCCAAATGCTTTTGTTAACCAAATTGTTTGCAAACAAAAGCATTTGTGAACCGAGATACTACTGTAAATCTTTTTCTTCTTCAGGAGACAACTATTTCCCTGTAAATATTGTAAAAACGTTAAATGTTGAACATTAAAAATGAATATGTAACTTATTCTAATAGTGCACCATTTCTAAAAACGTTAAACGAATAAGGCCAGAACTTGTTTCTAAAGAATTTTGCCTTATGATATCCACTGGCCTTCTACTAAGTAATTAACCTATTTTGGGAGCATGTTCAGCTAATTCTCGTTAGATGGCAACTTAGCAAAAAATAAACCATTGTTGTCTTTCTAATGTCTTTATGAAGCTGCACATATGCAAGATAAGTGTGAAGTCTTATTAAAAAATAGGTGCACACATCTATAAAACTCAAGAGCAATATCTGTTCCATTTTTGAGAAAATACATTTTTGACTAGAAAGAATCTTCCTCACCAAGTGGTATTACAGTACAATTTCCTCAATGTTTGCAAATATCTAAGGTTATGTTAGATTTCTTTGTAGAAAAGGATGCTAAAATAGATTGACCATCTTCCTGCTTTATCTAGGTAAAATAAATTAGTGGTTCCCAAATTTTTGGAAACCAGAGACAGGTTTCTTGGAAGATAATTTTTACACAGACTGGAGAATGGGGGTGGGGGGCATTTTCCAGATGATTCAAGCACATTATCTTTAAAATGCACTTTATTTCTATAATTATTACTTCGCAAAATATAATGAAGTAATTATACAACTCACTATAATGCAGAACCAGTGGGAGCCCTGAACTCATTTTCCTAAAACTACACATCCCATCTGGGAGTGGTAGGAGGCAATGACACCTGAAATGTGTTACTCATGTCCAGCCTTCTCTGTATTCTCATTTTAGTTACTGTCACTGCAGAAAACCCTGCTTCACAAAGATACTACATTGCAAGGGTGAGCAGAGTTTTCAGTACCTTTATTGCAATCTCAGCATATTCTGTCTTGATTTTAATCCAGAATGTATGGAGATTTAAAGTTGTCTTACTGTTATGGTTTGTCTAGATGTTCTCCCAGGGCCTCGTGTGGTCAAAGGTGGGGCTTTTCAAGGGTGGCTGAATCTAGTGTATGTGTGTTGCTGGGTTTAAGTGTGTGATGCTGGGATTAACGATATGTCTCAAATGATCCATTGATTAGTTTTACGTAATTCTTGGTGTAGATAATGGAAAGGCCCACACTAGGTGTGAGGGCTACCCGTCCTAAGGGTGTAAACCTTGATAAAATCTGAAGAACAGAAAGGAGGCTGCTGTTGTTGCTTGCTGCTCCGTCACTACTTTACTGTTTTGCTGCCTTTTGCAGATGAGGAACTCTTTCTCCTCTGTGATGCCTCCCTACCATGTCATCCTGCCTTGGAGTGATTATGGACTGAAACCTCCATAAACTGTGAGCCAAAATAAACCTTTCCTTTTTAACTTTGGGTGTCGGGTATTTTGTCTCAGGAAAGTGAAAAGTAACTAAGACACCCATATATACTTTTAATGACACCATCATTTATGATCTCAAGCAATTTTTCTAGCATAAGCAGAGATAGTTCATCTGTCTTCTTCATCAATGGGCCATCGGTTCATTTTTCCCTGTGCAAACAATTTTTGTGGTTGGGAAGTAATGTTCAAACTCTTCTCCTCTAGGCGATCATGCACTAGCTTTCAGAAGCAAAATGTTGGTCCAGTCTCTTAAAACCTCTGCTAATGTTTAAAACATTTCAAAAATTTTGATGTTCACTCATGACAACCTCCTGCCACCCCTATAATTCCAGTGTGATTTTCAAAGCACCCATTTTATCCAACAACTTCAACACATTTGTCATGGTCCCCTGAAGTGACAGACTGAGTTCACTGAGCAGGTGGAATATGTCATATAATCTCTGGGGCAGCACACATAACTCAAAATTTGTGGTTCATGATGTACTTTTAGAAAGGCTTCTTCCTTCTGGGCATAAGAGAAAATGTGTGTGCTCTGTGTCCGTCACCTCAAAGAGCTGCACAAAGAGATATGAGTTGAGTATGTACTTCAGTGTGGCTGATAATTTTAATCACATTCTGCAAAATGTTGGAAAGTCCAGATGACTTTTTTCAGCTAGTCAGAATTTCTCTAGGAATGACACAGCACATGGACTCATGTTCAGAAGCAACCCCTTTGACCCATCTAGTGAAAATAGAAAAGCCATTCTGCCATGGCCACCACTCCACCCATGCATATAACAACAGAAAATGATCAATTCAGTTTTCTTGAAATATAATCATTGAAACATATGAGTAATTCTGCATCTGTCACGTTGTTTCACAATAAAAGTGCACATGACATATTCTCATGCACAGAATCCCAAAAATGTATAGTACAGAAAGAAGCATTATTGTCTTGTTTTCAATGTCAGTAGATTTGTCAGCTCGGATTGCATGCCACAGTGATGCATGAATGCTCTCTAACAACTGTGCCTGAATATTCTCTGCTATTTTCTTAATTCATCTACAGTACTGTTTGAAAGAGGAACATGTGCCACCTTTTGAACTGCAGCTTTTCCTAAAAGTTCAATTCCAATGTGCTTAGCAAATGTCAGGATCAACTCTTTATCAAAAAGAGAGAACCTTTTTGCTTTAGAAGTGTGGTTAGCCACTAAGAATGATGCTCTCAGTCAAACACATTTGAGGTAGTGGTGGCCTTCAATAATTGCTTCTATTCTTCATATTTATGATATTTTTCTGGTGAAAAATTCCAAAGGTTTGTCTTTTAATTAAGTGTGCTTAGTGTTCATGTGACATAGAAGTTTTGAAGTTTTCATGAGTTTCACAACTATAAATTTATTATACAAAACAGGCTTGAACCATATGACTCACATGTATGAATAAACCTATTTTATGTTAATTCTTGGTATTTTATTTTACTGGCAGACATGTCTTTGTAGGCTGTTTCAGAGTTTTCTGCTGTCTTATCATTTTATCTCTCCCCCTTTCCAAAAAAGTTCTCAAGTGACATTTATATTCTACTCATTTTGGCTAGGTTTAACTTGTTGGTTTCCCAAAACTATTACTGAGACAAAGGTGCAATATGGGAAAGAGGTGCAGATGGAAGTGATAAAAAGAAACATGGGCAGGCCTAAGGTGGACTAAAATAAGTGTCAAATTTTGACTTAAAGCCTGCTCTCAACTTCTGCTGTACAACTCAAATACATCAAATCACTTCCCACTATAAAGTCTGCCACCAGCTGCAGCTTGTTACATGCCAGTCAATGATAGGATTTTGATATGAGTCTACATGCAATTGATTTATTAGAATCTCTATGCATTCAGAACTCTCTACTAAAGTTAATCTGTATTTGCAGTCACTCTCCAGCACTAGCATCACTGTCTCAGCTCCACCTCAGATCATCAAGCATTAGATTTTCATTAGGGGTGCATGACCTAGGTCCTTCATATACAGAGTCTTCAGTGGTGTTTATGGTCCTATAAGAATCTAATGCCATTGCTCATCTGATAGCAGGCAGAGATCAGCTGGTATGCAAAAAATGGGAAGAGATTGTAAAT
>RJWT010022012.1:0-17354 GCA_004365215.1 Cuniculus paca
GGTCTGTGACGGCAGGGCTAGCTGGGGCAAGTAAGGGAAGGGAAAAAATGAAAATAAATCCCTGGGGTGGGAGGGTGCCCTCCAATCTCTCCAATCTTTTCTTCAGCCTGATGTAGGTCTACAGGCAGGGACCTCATGGTCAACTTGATCACCTCAGTTTCATACTTAGACAACCAGGAACAAGATGTCACAAAGCTCATTAAATCTGCAGATACAGATACCTTTATCTAGCAATAGGTTTAAAGAACTATTACTGCCATTTAAGTGTACTTAAAAGTGTGTGTGTGCATGCGCATGCTGGGGGGCAGAGGGCAGAGGTCTGTCTCATTTACTTCTTGTTCTGAAGAAATCATAGGAAAAAACCTCAAAGTCTCTTCAGCACCTGAGAAGACATGAACTGTGGGAACTTATGTTTGGAGGCAGTAAGTGCAACACAAAGGGCAGTGCTGTCGGGGGCTGGGCCTGAGGCCCAAGAGAAGGACTGGCTCTCAACCGCAGAGCCCCTCTAAGTGACCAGCACCCCAAAGACTGCCCCCCGGCTCCCATCTGGCAATGCTGCCTTTGGAGCCACAGCAAAAGGCTCAGCTGGCTGTAACAAGGTAAGACTGTGGATATGGGCCGTGTGTGTGTGTGTGTGTGTGTGTGTGTGTGTGTGTGTGTCAAATGTAGCAGCTCCAGCATCCCCCGACTGGGAGTGTTACTGGGGACAGGACTGTCTCTGAGGGCCAGCGAAGAGCCCAGTCATCATGCACATCACTGTTTCTATCAGGAGGTTCATTCTGAGTTCCAATCACATGATCCAAGAGAAGTTTTGAAAAGGGAAATAAGTCAACTAGGGCAACAATGTTTTTTCCCAAAGTACTAATATTTCAAGTTTCTACTTTTGCAGTATACAGTTCACCTTAAAAACTTATCAGAAAAAAATAGCACACACTGTATATTGGGTGATAAAAGACTTTTGAAATTTGATAGTACAGATTAAAAATAATGATATACTACTCATTTTTATGTATTACTTCATATTTGATCATTGGAAAACACAAATGTAAGTGTCAGGGATAATTAAATCTTCCTTAAACAAATTCCCAATGAGCCCTGCAACGTGGAGAGAACTTTCCTTTTGTAACATACGTCAGCACAGATCCTAAGCGTGGGATACAAAAGAGCACCATAAAATATTCTTGCCTTTGAACAATTTAGTCCTCTGGGAAAGGAAATGGGAAATCCTTAAATAGGGATAGCTGCTTCATAAAACCCCGTAGGGCTGTCTTATAATCATATAAAAGCAAAATATTTCTCTCAAAAACATAGAGAAGACCTCTTATAACTTTCATTTTCCTGTGCAGTGATGGCATTTTCAAAAACAAAAATTCAGCCATACGGGCTAACAATTATAAATATACATAAAAGGGAACTACAGCAATTATCTAAACCTGAGGTTGTATCAGTAATTGTTGTAAGGAGTATGAACGGTACCTAGAAATATCTAAATATAAGTCCTGTTGATTCAGGTCTTATCTTTAGTACAAATGATCCCCTAATCACAGCTCACAAAGATAGTTCCCTCTTGGAATTCACTTATTTTAACCATGTACTGCTTGCTTGGTATATTATGATCTTTAATACAATATTAGGCAACTTTTTGGTTTTGTTTTTCTGTTTTATACATGTGCACAACTCTACTATAATTTCCTCTATGATCGATGCTATCATTGCCTAGATTTGTTTAGAATACAATGCAGGCACTGCACAGTGCTCCAGAGAATGTTTATTAAATGCTACATTGGCTTCCAGAATAGACAGGGGAAAATATCTAAAAACTAATTTTTAGTTTCTATTGTTTTTCATCAGTTATGTTAATGTATCTAAAGGATGATTTAGAAATTTCTTGATTTTGGTTTTGGTTACACAGACTATAAACTTGTGAACTGTATCCTATTCTACAATTCAATACAAAGTCCAATAAACTAGTTTTTAAAAATGGTATATTTATTCTTAATAAAATTTCCACATCAATTACATAATGAAAGAATCTGTATGTTTGAGACATGAAGTTAGGAAAAATACAATTTCCCAAAGCATTCCTAACCATCCTGGGATACTGTACCTGGTTTCTTACAACTTGGTATTTGTGCTGAGCTCTGTGACTCGAACTCCTTATCTCTTGTGTATCTTTGTCCACAAATGTAGGGTACCTGCGGCATAAAACTGCTTGGGAGAGAGGAAACCTGTTATTACAGCGACACCTGCTGGTGCTTAGCCATAAATGTCAGATTCTAAATTAAGGCTAGAATCTTCCGTGTCAAAACTTTGCACGGTAAAATTAAATATTGTTTCCATTTGAATGAGTTAATTTGGTATATAATTAACTTTAAAAACAAATCTATTTAACACACAATTTACCATATAAGGTTTTTCTTTATTTTTGTAATTTTATTATTCATTCTTTTTATTTTGTGATTTTTTGAGACAAGATCTTGCCACGTAGTTCGAGCTGCCCTTGGACCCATTATGTAGCTCAGGCTTGCCTAGAACTTGGAGTGGTTCTCCTGCCTCAGACTCCTGAATGCTGGGATTACATGTGTGCACCACCACGCCCAGCTCTTTCTATACAGTAATTTTACGAATGATTCTTAAAAAACATAAAGCAGCTTCCAAAAAGCTGCTGAAGTATTTTTGATGACATTGTTTTAAAAAATTGAGTTAACTTGTGACTTTCCTTTGAAACTCCTTATAAACTCTATTTTAAGAATAATAAATATTAACACTTACTATTTTCCCTGAAGAACTACGTCAACAATATAAGCAATTTCATGAAAGCCAAGAATCAGATCCATGTGGAGGAAACTGAAGCGCCATCCAGCTAACCTCACACACTGCCTGCCTTTCATCTGGTCAGACTTCATGTTCATAAACAGTCTGAGATACCTGGTCTCATCAAACTCTTCTTTCTAAAATTTACTGTGTGCATGGGGGATTACCCAGCAATGATGAAAAGCACATTTCTTTCAATTTTTAAAACAGTGTAGTGTCACGCACAGTCTTCAGGGTAGATCCACTGGCCCTGGGTGACCGACGTGTGCCTGGGACTGGATCTTTCGAGGTTCTTTCTCCTTGCTTGCCGTCAGTAAATACTGCACCCTTGACCAGGAACTGTCTATTCTAAGTGACCTTGGGTCATGCGTTGGTCTCCCAGGATGGCACTTGTTGGCCTTTAAAACTTGGTCGTGTTTATATTTTACGTAGTTTTTAAAATTGCCCAACCATAACTATAAGCATTTACGGGGTTCAATGTGACGTTCTGATACATATTCACACAGTGGAATGACTGAATCAGGTAATTATCACACTCATCACCTCTTCTGAATTCCCTCCTGTGGCACGGTGAGTGGTGAAACAACAGCATGTACCTTTAGTAATTCAGAGTATTTTAGAAAGGCAGAATTTCACCTATTGGCTTATTAATGTTTGTAGTATATGAAGGTTTAAGAAAGGTATGCCATTCATTATAAAGAAAAACTGGGGGATTCATTTGTACTATAATTTCCATGATATACTTGTGGAATTATTGCAACGCCAGTCAGTCTGATGTGTTGCTGCTGGCTCAGTAGCAGCTGGGCAAACACTATAGTCTTTGTATTTCCCTACCATATTGTCCTTTAATAAGAACAAAGTGAACACACACTTGATTACAGGGAGAAAATAAAATGACACACAAGGCACCCAAAAGCACCCTGCCAGCTATGCTATGTAAACACGGTTTACTCACCTTAAATCAATTTTGACTATTTCTTCAGAGAAAATCTGAATCTTGTGGTATTTTTTTGAGGATTAAATATTAGTGTACTTTTTAACTTATCTGTGAATTCTATCACATTTGAAAATCTAACTTGTTATCTCTTGCTTATGGAACATAAACGCAAACATCAGGAGAAATATTCCTTTGCTGCTGTTGCTAGAAGTCACAAGAAAGCACTGCTTATAGCAGTGAAGATTTAAAAATGAGCAGAATGCACAAGAGCAGGCAGAAAGTAATGTAACTAATTGTCATCCTCCACTTACTATATGACCTTGAGTTACACCAAATCAATTAAATATTAATAATTATGAGTTGAATATTAATAAATATTAACATTAATGGATATTAATCTTAACCTGTCTAAAGGATTAAGAACAAAGTACTAGAAAATATATTTTCTGTAACGGTAGCTTGAAATATTTTGACTGAATTAATGCCTAACACATTCATGACGGGGTCATAATTAGGTCTGTCTCTAGGTGCTGCTGGGCAGCCCTGAACCACTGGTGGCACAGGCATGCCCGTCCCCTGGCCAGCCTGCACCATCTGATGGGACAGTCACACATGTACCACAGATGGTTCAAGCTGGTGGGAACACATTAAATTATTCTGGTATTTTTTATCCTAAGATACAGACTTACAATCACAAACGGCAAGTAAGAGCCCCTAGAGTACAATTCAGGAAAGGCAGTCAGTATGCTAAATTTCTACGCAATAAAACTGTCCAGCTTTTAATTTGCATGGCAACTAGAACCCAGTCCACTGCATGTACATTAGAAGACAGTTCAGACAGAGCATGGAAACGTTCACATAGAAAGCCGGGTATTACAGGACTAAAGGAGAGAATCCACTCCATATTTTGGTGGCATTTGTGATTCCCCTAGATCTGCATGGCACTTTGGGTTTAACACCACAGCACTAGCCCCTCTACCTACATATCCATGGTAGCAGCCAAGCTCATATTCACAGACTACAATAGAGTCCTAAAACACAAAGACACCTACAATTAAGTATTCAGGTAAGAGTCGCACAGGTTTAGAACCAGACTGTTGTACTCTTTTGGACCTCCATGAAGAGTAAATAGAAAGTAAACAGAAAATAAATAGCTTATAAAGAGTAAAAAGAAATAACCCAACAGTAGTGGAAATAGTAAATACAGTTCATGGATAATAAAATAGTAGAAAATATTTGGCATAATAATTGACAGAAAAGGGCATATTCTTTGGGGGGCAAATTTTAATATACCCAAACTACACTTTAGTTGTTTAATATACCGTTCCATAGAAAGGAACTTCTCCAGCTACTAAATACCAAAAATGGTAGAAAAAATATTTCAACTATATTCTGTATTCATAGCTGAGTTTATAGCAAACTAATGCAAACAACTGAAGGCAAAATCTGGAGACTGAAATTCTACAGGGTAATTTAGCTCTGGAACTAGTAACTGCCCTGAAGGCTTTCTTTCCCTCTGTCTAGAAAGGCCCCAGTTTTAAGGAGCCAGGCCCACATGCGGGACAGGCACTGAAGTCTGGGATTGCATCTGTCTGCTCTGGATGCCATGACAAAACACCACAGGCTGGGTGGCTCAACCAATGGAAATTTATTTTCTCGCAAATCTGGTGACAAGAGGTTCACGATCAAAATGCCAAAAATTTATTTCTGGTGAGGGTCCTCCTCCAGGCTTGCAGATGAGTGTCTTCTTGCTCTGACCTTTCCTCTGTGCTTTCAGGGGCAGGGTGGGCTCTGGTATCGCTTCCTGTTCTTATCAGGAAACCAGTCCATCAGATTAGGGTCCCACCTTATGACCTTGTTTAACCTCGTCTACCTGATTCAAGGCCCCTTCTCCTAATACAGGCATGCTGAGATTGGTGTTTCGGTCTATGAACTTCCAAGGGAACAGAATTCAGCTCATGTCAGGGACTGAGTTGGATGGGGCAGCAGGGCTGCAAAGCCCCAAAGAAAACTGCCTTCTGTAACTGAGCTGGGAAAACATCTACTCCTGCCCTTCTTCAACTTCAAGCAGAACTGGAAGCGTCTGTGTGTGGGGGTCTCCTGGAGAAGCCTAGTCCCAGGCAGAGGCAGCACGGGGGAGGGAGCAGGAGCAGGAGAGGCAGGGAACCGCAGGAGGAAACTGACTCTAAAGCGGTCCAACATTTGTAGTGTCTCAAGAAACAAACTCATGGTACTGGAAAAAGAAAATTAGTTTCTCTGAAGGAATATACTTTAACCAAAAAAAATTCCAAAAATGAAGTTCAAAAGAACATGAACTCACAATCAAGAATCACTGACCACATTAGAAAACAAGATTTCTTGTTTCAGCCAAAACAATGAAATATAGATTCAGATACACATGAAAAGAAACATGTTGAAATTACCATGTTTGGATGAAAAACTGAGGATTTAATGTTTAAAGAAAATAAAAAGAGGGGGAAAACAGAACTGTCCTGAATGACAATGAAAGTTTAAGAACCCAACAACACTTCAGAAAATTAAAAAAACCACAAAAATGAATTCATAACATGACAAATGAGTTAAATAGATGAGAGAGGAGTGTGAGGGGAATTAGTGAGTCGGACAATAAAATTAAAGAAATGACTCAGAATTCAACACACAGAGACTAAGACATGGAAAATACAAAACAAAGATCTAGGGATCTGGAGAAGAGTGTGATGGTAAAACATAGGGTTAATCTGACTTCTCAAAGGGGAGAACAGAGACAATGGGGGATACGCAACATTCAAGGAGTCGGAGCTAAGTTTTCCAGAACTCATGAAAGGCACTATTTAAGTATTATTAATTCAGGATAATAAATAGAAATGGTAACGCATTGTAGCATAAACATATGGAAGCGTAACATTTCACTGCAGAACACCAAAGATAAAAATCTTACACATGACTTGGAAGAGAATGAACAGATGAGTTACAAAGGAGCACTGACTGCGCTGACAGCTGTCATTTCAGAAGTCACAGGAGAAGATGACATGGACTAATATGAAATAATGCGAGAATGCAGCTGTCAACGCTGAGCTGCAGACCCAGGCAGCTTCCAAGGAGAGTGAAACGGTGAACTGGTAGGGTGTGTGTAAACACTGACTGCAGAAAGTAACTACTGCTGGAGTTAAACCAAGAAAGAACTAAAAGTCTAGACAATAATTTATTTGTAAGCTGAGGGGACGAAATCGGGCTTTGTTCAGTAAAGATATTAACTTGAGATTTTGTTAACTATGCAAATCACATTACCTGGTGAGCACTAACAGATAAAAATTGAGTGTTAATTTCTAACCTAGGAGAAGAAAACTAAATGGAAAACCTCAATAAAAGTCAATACAAAAAAAAAAAAAAAGACTACGGAAAAAAAACCAAAAGTTGACATAAAAGCCACAAAATAAAATGAGAAACATAAATTCTAATATATTAGAAATTTCAACAAATGTATGAGTAAATAGATTAAGAATCTATTTAAAATAATCAGAAAAAAATCTAGTTACAGTTTTTAGGAGATACATCTAAAACATAATAGAAAGGTCCAACAAAAGGATAAAAACTATATATTACACAAACACGAACTAGAAGATGTGGCCTATATTTTAAAATCCCTTAGGTTTAGAGCAACATAAAATGAAATAAAAGTATCACCACAAATACAGAATATGACTATAAATGTAAGAGTTCTAAAATGGAAGATAATTCTAAACATGCATACAGCTAACAACAAAGCTTCAAAATATATTTTTAAAAATGGACAGAATTACAGAAATAAATAAGCAAATCCACTAGAAAAGGAAATTCTAACACATTTCAGAATCTGAAAGATCAAGTAAAAGGAAAAAAATAGTAAAATAGAACTTGATCAATACAAATAACAAACAAGGTCTAGTGGACAGGCAACAACTAGAAAATATTCATACTTTTCAAGCACTCACGAAACATTTACAAAAACTGGCTACATTCTACATTATAAAGCAACAGATTTCAAATGACCAGTCTTATAGGTATCTAGTCTCTGAACACAATTCAATTAAAGAATCAATAATAAAAATTTAATTTAAAAATCCATGCTAGAAAAAAAAAAAACAACCTCATACATACAAGGCAAAAACAAAAGCATAATGAGAAACGGAAAACACTTAAAAACAAACATTTTTATAAGTTCTTTTAAATTACAAAAAATATTTCATTTGATCATTACAATAATCCTGAGAGCTACACAGGACCCAGAGTATCTGTGTTCAATGTAGCAGAAATGTAAATTATGCAATCATTTAAATTGATTTTTATAGAATATCTATGACAAAAGTGATTTGGAAACTGGGGAGCAAAAGTGAACATGTTCAGCAATAAAAATAGCAAAAGGAAGGCAAACCAACTGAGCCCTTTAGAAGTTCTATGAATGCTAACAACCTAACAAAGTTACAAAGAGAGAACTGAGTATCTTGATAGTTAAGGCTTAGAAACCCCCTCACCTCGCTTTGGTCTAGAAAGCCCCCTAGACACTTATGGTGTGTTGGCAATTAATGGCATTCCAAAACGGGCCCATGACACAAAGGGAATTTTCATTTAAGGCTCCCCCGCCTTTTTGTGTATGGGATATTTTTGGAAGCATTTTTTTTTCCATCCACTGAAAGAGAATTAAGAAAATTCCAACATGCCTTAGTGTCAGCAAGTGCTCTTTTTAGTCCAGGTAGCAGAGGATGATTGATGAACCTGTCAAGGCTACAGTAGCAGACAGAGAAAGTTGGCAGAAGTTCAGTGTTATTGAAAGAAATCTCAAATACTTATTTCATCTCCTCTATTAACTTTAATCACATTTTTGACATGCAACCAAGAATGAAGCTTTGACAGTAAGCCATAAATTCACACAGGCGAGCATTGTCAATTTTCTGCATTCGCAGCACTGAGATTAACATGAGAGAATTGGGTATTTTCTTTCTGATGTCTTTCTTTAATAAAGAGCAATAAAAATATCAAAAAGATTTATCCATACAGCAAATTAATTCACCATAAATCTCTTGATTATTGCATTTACTTTTGCTCGGTTTATGGCAAATTAAAAAAAATCAACTTAGTTCTTCCATTAGATTGCTAAATGCAGATTTGAAAGATCACAGTGATGACAGAATTGGTACACGTTTCACCATAGTACACCTGCTTGTGAGCACAGACGTTAACACTAAAAAGGATTTATATTTAACATGGATCATTTGCCACGTGGACAAACACTTCTGGGTCACTCGGAGCCAGAATCCTTATGTGGTTCCAGAGGGACTCCTTGGCTGATTTTGCTGATTACTCATTAAATACTGGAAACGAGTATAGACATTATGTGTGTTATACGCTTACCCCCAGCCAAACAGACATGAAAATGAGGTAAACAGTGGGGAAAGACTGGTTCTTGAAAAGGCTAGAGGTCAAAATGTATTTTTGGTAAACTTTTCGTCCTAAGCACATTTCGAAAGGTGAAAATATTAAGGACTAGAAGGCCACAAACCTTAACACACGCCTCTTATCATCTGGGGAAATGCACGGCATTATGCTGCGCTGCAAAATCTGCACTCTCCCAACAGGGGGTTCACAGTCCACCGTGGCCATCTCTGTCTCAGGGGAGACAATGTTTTGCCTCTTACCTCTCTCCAGTGTGACCTCTTCTCCAAGGTCAGCTGTTTGTTCGACATCACTCATGGACTAATACTTCATGTATGCTTCTCTCTCTCACAGCCAGGGAAACTATGACCCAGCTGCCCTGTGAGCCCCAATGATAACTAATACCAACCCTATGTATAAGCATGGATTACATTATCTTTCTAAGAAGTCTGTGCTTACAGTTCTCTGAGCTGAACACTGGAAAAGAAAACCAATTCTGATTAACAAAGAGTAAGCTGATCCCGTTTTTCCTCCCCAGCTTCCCATTTGCATGATCACCTACAGGCACTTAAACGGGAATGACGCGGGGCTTCCTTTCCAAGCTGCTCTCCTCTGACACAGGAGTGTCACTGAATATATTGCTAAGCTCGACGCATAGGCTAAACGGTTGGTGTAAGTATGTGGGCGGAAGTCAATGTGTCCTCATCTGTCACTGTCCTGCTCCAGGTCTCAGAAGGTCGAGAACTTGGCGAGGTCCTTCTCCATCTCAGCATGCTGCTCTCTAAGCCTCTCCACGGCTCTCCGGTGTTCTTCGTCCACTTCAGCCCGTCTGAGGGGCTGCTCTTCCATGAGAGCCTCCCACTGGAGTTGATGCTGCTTCTCACTAGCTACTAAATGGTCATTATACATCTGAGAAAAGGAAATGTGAAAGTCACACTACATCTTCCAGACAACTATTTCTGTATGCAGAAGAGACAAACATAACTTTACCTATTGTTATTTGGCGACTATAATAACCAGCTAGTGAGTCACGATAAAATTGCACTACAGTTTTAACATCTAAGAAATAGTACTAGAAACATTTAAAGCTTTTCTTATAACAGAGCATGAATTCTCACATTTGTGAAATTTCAAAAATGTTTCATATCTTTGAATGACTAAAGTTCAAGTAATTTTTTATGTATCTATTTTTGCTCAGGTTGCATTCAACTACATATTTCTATCAAGTTTAAAGAATACAAGTGAAAAGAATCACTATTATAAGAAATTAAAGTGTCTGCTTTACATAAAATATTTTTAAATGTACTTGGAAAAAATCATAGATTGTCACTGGAGGAGAACTCGAGTGATCTCTTATGGCTCAGTTCTAGTTCTTTTTTTTTGCGGCACTGGGGATTGAACTCACGATCTTGCGCTTGCCAGGCAGGCGCTTAGACCGCTGAGCTAGATCCCCAGCCCTGTTTTTGAGACAGGGTCTCATTATGCCATTCAGGCTGGCCTTGAGCTCACTTTGTAGCCCAGGCTGGTCTCGAACTCACAACGATCTGCCTGTCTCAGCCTCCCGAGTGCTGGGATTACAGGTGCGAGCCACCATGCCCGGCGCTCAGTTCTAGTTCTTAAAGTGAATCAAGGCCTAAAACATGTGCGTCAAGCATCCTAGTTCTTGAGATGGTCCTTAACATTTCTATATAAGGATGTGAGCATCCTAATAAGACAGATGAAACACTATAAAAAACATACACTATCTTCTCCTAAAGAAGAATTGCAATTATTATCTTTGAACGCATACAGTAAAAAACTAAAAAGAACAGGAGCATGAAAAGGTGACTTTATAACCATTTTGAGTATTTCACATCCACGTCTTTAGAGGAGTAAGTCCTATTAAATCCGTGCGCAGAATCTGGACAGGTGGAAACCGTAAGAACCTATAAAGCACCTGAAGTCATTATTAATTCCTGCATATTAATTCCAGGACTCGAATGAAACAGGGAAACCTAGTACTAGATTAGTCACTCAGAAGTTAGCTGATAGTTAGTTAGTTAATTAATAAAAGGCAAATTCTATTACACAAATCGTAAATAAAACACTTAGAAAGAGGTCATACTTTAGCCCCACCAGTTACACTTGTGTTCTTTATTTTATTTATTGGTTTATTTAGGTTTTTTTGAGACACAGTCTTGCCATATAGTTCAGGAGGTTGGCCTTGAACTCGCTATGTAGCCCAGACTGGCCTTGAACTTGCAGTGATCCTCCTGCCTCAGCCTCTTGAGGGCTGGGATTACAGGCATGCACCACCATGCCAGACTTTGTTCTTTAACACCAGTTTTAATATTAATTCAAATAATACAGATAAATAAAAATAACTGTCTCCCTAATTTCACTCTCAGTTTATTTCTCCTGGATATATACACTACCAACTATGTGGCTATTAGAAAAGGCTTTAAGATATTGCCAACAATCAGTACTTCTATTTTGGAACTGCAAGATATTCTGATTCAAGATATACACATTCAAGTAGTTTTTACATCACTTCTTGGCCTCCAATAAGTTCAAAGCTGACAACTCCCAAATCCATATGAAAATCTGGTCTTGCTTTCTTAACAAGAGGTTCTTAAAATTCCTCCTCTTTATCTTTGCTTAGTCCCCCATCTTTAATAATAACTGCTATGCATCTTCATGGCAACTAGTAAAGAAAACAAGGGACACTGATGTTACATTCATGTGTTGATAATGCTACAGTCTCTCTATACAAATAAAACTTAGCTATCTGAAATGCAAATCTACTTGAAATGTAGTTGAGAACTATGTGGTAAGACCTTTAAGCCAACAGCAGCAGCAGCAGCAGATATCACAAAGTCTGTTCCCAAGTCGTGCAGTTCTCCGAAGACTCTGAACCTACCTGGCCTATGTTACATACCACTCTAACTGGCTAGCTGGGTTTTCAATGAGAAAAAGAACAAGCTACTAAATGAGAAAGGAAGAAATGAATGACAGCCATCAGTCTTACAGCTCCTCAGGAGAAGACAGACACAAAACTCAGAACACAGCATTTGGGAGCATTTGGCATAGAAACAATTCTCTCCCTCCCTCCTTCCGTCTCTCCATCTCTGCTTATCTGTCTGCCTGTCTGTTTCTCAGAAGATGTCAATCTCCAAGAAGACATCAATCACCATGTTTGCATAATATAAAATTTGGTATTTTCAGTAACATTCAATTCATATGATTAACTTGTGATGGTTAATAAATTAAACCGCTTCTAAGAGTATGCAATATATCTTAAAAGATTTCCATCTAAAGTAATTAAAGTTATAAAACATGCTTAAAGAAGATAAAAACTGAAGATCTGTGGTGAACTTAAGCATGTGTAATACTATGGTTGTTTCTCAAAAACTTAAAACTTAGAATTACCATACAATCCTGTAATTCTATTTTGGGAATATATACCCAAAAGAAGAAAAAAGCAGAGGCTTGGACAGATATCTGTATACCCATGTTCACAACAGCATTATTCACAACGGTTGAAAGGTAGAAGCAACCTGTGCGCACAGACAGGTGACTCAATACACAAAATGCGGTGTACACATAAAACAGACACCTAGTCAGCCTCAAAAAGGAACCACATTCTGCCACCGTGCTGCAGCACTGATGAACCTCGAGGACATTATGGTAAAGAAATAAGCCAGTTACAAAAAGACAAATATTAATTAGATTATATTTATATAATGCACCCAGAGTAGTCGCATTCATAGAGAAAGTGGAATGTTAGGGACTACAAAGGGGGCAGAGAGATTAGTATTGAACGAGCACAGGCTTTCATCAGTTTCACAAGGTGGAACAGTTCTGTACAGATGGGGTGACGGTTGCACAGCAATGCCAATGCACCTGAAGCCACTGCAATGGAGGTGAAAAAACTGCTAAGTAAGGGCTGTGAGGCAGGTGAGTGGTACACAGCTAGGCCTCGTATGTGCGAGGCCCAGGGTTTGAGCCCCAGCACCAAAAACAAGGCTAAAGTAAATTTTATGTTATATATAAAATATATATACTTTACCACAATAAAAAGCTTTTAAACTGAATCTCAGGTTCTCCTTAAGAGATTAAATATATTCTTAAATGGATATTTGTTTTCTAAGAAGAATTTAGAAAATGCTGACTTTAACACAATAGAGAGAAAATGTATTCAAGAGCTACAACGGTGCAGCCAAAATCATTAGCTGTGATACTGTCTCTTAGTAAAATGTGCAAATTAAGTTACAACAGAGAAATTATATATATATATATATAGTAAGGGATAAATTTAAATAGAGTCAATTAAATAGAAGCCAATCTTGAAGCTAAACTCTACCCAAAACTGATTTTGTAAATGAACTCAGGAATACACAAGGAAATGTATTTTTGCTTGTATGAGTCTAAGTCACTGATTCTCTTAGTAATTTGCCTTCCTCAAGAGACTCTCGGTTGTGAGGAAGAGAGGAAGGGCTGCTGGTACCTTGTGGGGTAGAGGCCAAGGAAGCTGCTAAACATCCTACAACACAGGACATCATCTGCAGCAAAGAATTATCTGGTTCAAAATGTGTGCAGCACTAAGGTCAAGAAACCCTGGTCTAAGGGAACATTCTAAATCATCCAACCAAGGCTGAGGTTTTCTGGAACATCTGCCAGTAACGTACATCTGTTAGTTTTACAAACGCCTTACACAAGCAAGGGAAAAGCTAGTAAGAAGTATCAGAATAACAACCAGCAAAAGCTTTTAAACAGAATAGTGTGTACTAATATGTTATGCAACACTTTCAAACTCTATCAAGAACATGGCTCTGTTCACAAAGGTTAGCATAACTAAATCTAGCAAGTATATGTGGATAAGCTGAAACAGAAGTGGTCACATTTAGTTCCATCATTGTCTCCAGTGTGGGTGAACGGGGCTTCAAAAACTGATGCTTGTGCGTGAACCTAGTTGAAGTGGCTGACATATTATTAACCACCTCATCTCTCTGGAAGGCACATTTCATGGGCCAGTGAAGTTTACAAGTCAAGTGCATGTTCATTTCCCTGCTCTCACTGCCAGCACCCAAAATGCAACACGGTGTTAGTGAAAGCTCCCAAGATACATTAAATAACTTGGAAATGTGCATTTATTGTTCCTTTGAATGTACTTTTAGATATCAATTGTGGGAAATGTGGTTTAGATGAATGACGTTTATCAATTTACTTCCCACAGAATTCCACAAATTGTCTTGACATAAAAGAATTAATAATTAATAGCAATAGTTTATTTTATTCCACTACTACTCCCATCTTTCTTTATTCTGAGCCTTTCAAATACACACAATGTGGCCAACATAATAACTGAAAGTAACAATTACCATTAGCTTATAAAATACAAATAGAGATCATTTTTGCTTTGTACATATTTCTTACATGAGAAATTGAACTTTGCCTTTATGACATATCTGTATCTATCACAAATATATATGTAGTCTAAAATCTCTGCTATCTATAAATTTCAGAAAAAGATACGGCAGTAAAGCAAAAACCTTAAATCCCCATACGTCAAAAGTTCTGCTAATTGGCCGGGGATTTAGCTCAGTGGTGCAAGCATTTGCCTGGCAAGTGTAAGGTTGTGAGTTTGATCCCCAGTACAAAAGAAAAAAAAAAAGTTCTGCTAATGATATAAGCACTAAAAAAATAAAAACTTAAGACTAAAAATTTATCATCCCAGTAAGAACATAAAGAATTTGCACTGCACTGTGAAAATGCATCCTTTTAATAACTTTAAGCTGATTAATTTTATTAAACTACCCGTATCTTGAAAAAAATCAGCATGGTTTCTTACATATGTAGGCTTTATAAATTCAATACTAATTTTTGGTCAAATAACAATCAGTTTATTCTAAAATACTAATCTTTCCATAAAAATTAGTTTAATAACATTGCTAGACATAATGCAAAGAAGAAATATACTTAATCAGATTAAAACATTCTCATTTCTGGAAGCCACTTGGTTTTGAGCCTCGCAAGTGCTACAGGTGCACCACTGTACCTAGCAAGGCCATTTTTCTTTTTCAAATCACACAACTGTACCTTTTAGTTTGGAAAATCATGCCTGGGGAAACATCCCAAGTGCTTTGCCTACTCTCACAGCTCTCACCTACTCTCACAGCTCTTGCCCACAGTGGTGAGCTGAATCTTAGACAAATAGGGAGTGGCAGGAAAAAAAATACCACCTTACAATTTGCACAGTTTGCAAAGCTATTTCACGTAAATTGTATACCATTTATCCCATAAATCTACCACATAGAACAGGAATTTATTTTGCAGATGAGGTGCTTGATGCTCAGGAACTCATTCAAGGGCATACAGTTTGCTAATACAGGGAACTGACCACCAGAAACAGAAGACGCCAGAAATTTTCTTTTTTTTTTTTTTTCCACCTAATCTGGCCATTTCCCTACTACTGGTACCAGTGAATACACCAAATGTGAAAATAGTTCAAAGTGGAAAAAAAGAGACTATTCCAATTACAATTTTAGGTTCATTCTGCTCAAGAATGACAAGAACTACCTACCATTTATCAGAATGGCAACTGTTTTGATGATGTCTTAGATCAATTAATGTGTGTGCATACTCCTTTGACTCTATTTCAGTCATGCCCCAATGTGTTATAGAGGCAACACGAAAATGGAACACTACTTTGAACTTTACAGCCAAGAGAGTTAAGATGTGTAGCTAGTATTCTATCAAGTAGCTCTCCTTCTTGAAAATAGCAATGTTTCTGGTGCCCCCAATAACACTATTCAATACATTCAAGATCCTCCACAATCATCTTCAAAAACATCCATACAGATACTCCACTCGCCAGCTCTATCTAAAGATTTCTCACATCTCTCATCTTTCTTTATACTACATTCCTTACAATATTTTTCTTTTAATCATCTAGCAATTAAATTTTTATTTACCGATCAAGGTTACGCTTCAATCCAATCATATTCCTAATTACTAAATTATTCCTTTTGCCAAGATCACACAAAGTTCTTTGTAACCTGATCACAGCTTGCTCTCTATCCTACACTATATTAGTGTTGGTGGTTTCTGAGACTCCCAGACTTTCAGCTCCTTGAGTGTAGCAACTCCCTTAAACTTAACAAATTAAGAGCTTTTATCCCCAGTGATACCTAGTAAAGTGCAGGGTGAAATAAATGTCTGTTGTCCAGCCTGGCAGAGCCCCCTCCGCCCTGCCACCTGCCACTGTAGTTGTCTGCACACGGTGCTGGTGACACATTGTGCTGACCATGCTCTGCCATTTTGTTCATGTGCTCGGCAATGGCCCTGCTTCTTTCTGCCACCCTGAGTGCCCTCCCATCTGTCTTAAATGTCAAGTCTTTTCACCAAAGCTTAAGTCATCGAATTGTTGAATTTTCAAATTTTTCAACATTAGAGTTGAGGAGAGGGTGTGGAAATTAGAACTCTGGAAAGATTCATTCCATTATATGTTTATACAGTGACAGATCTGAACTTTTATTGTCAATTAACTCAAATACATTCCAAAAGAGATGGTGATAATAACATTTGCTGATACACACACACGCTAAAAAGCATTATCTTCAGAGTGGCTTAATATTTTCAACATTTCTTAGTAGTACATGAGTAAGTTACAAAAACACTTTTTAGTGAAAACAGCAAATTATCACAGGAACTTAAGATTCTTACGCTGTTTTTCCACATCTGAGTTTAGTTAAGATATAATTCAAATAAGCAAAGCACTGCCCAACAAGTGATTCACATACTCCTATGATTATTCATTAAATAATCCATCGACAGGCATGAATGCTTCCTTTTCTAGAAGAAATATACATAATACAGTCTATGCTTCAAGCTCAAGGGAAAGATTTATACTTCCAACCTGGTGGGTATTTTGCTCCATGTAAACGTCCTATTTTCTCTCTCCTCCAGGAGACAAATACTACTTTCAGGGAAAAGATGGAAAATATTGAGAAGGAAAAAAAGAGGCCTGTAATTTGAATTATAAAAATATTGATGGTTCAATCATGTGACCACACCTCCTCAGCACACCTTCAGTGAATCAGATGTTTAAAATCTTTTAAAATCATAATATGCAAGAAGATAAATTTAGAGTTTTCTGATCAAAAGCAACTGCTAATGATATGAAAATAAGTGCCCAACAGTTCTACACTCATTA
>RJWT010022013.1:0-17396 GCA_004365215.1 Cuniculus paca
CTTGGCAAACGTCAAGCCTAGGTCATATATCTGGACTGCCGTGGACAGAATGTGACCAGCAGCCTCCTGGTGGGGTTTCTGTCCCACTGACAATACCCCATGCACCTTCTGTCCACCCAGGAGCACACGACTTATAGGGAAGCACGATCTGGTTGCTTTCTTCTCTTCAGGATGAAATCAGAGATCAGTTGGTGCAGAAGATTTTGGCACAACACCAGCTCTGAGGGTTTCTGTAAGGGCAAACACAGTGAAGTCTCAGAGCATTGAAAGTGAAAACAAAGCAGGTGTTTCTATATTTGGTCACTTCCAAGTTATTCTCACATTCGCAGTCTCTCTGGGGCTTTGTTTTTTCAACCTCTCCTCCCTCCCTCCTCAATTGCTTATCTTTGGCAATCCGCACAGATTGGCAATCCCTCTCCAAATACATGGGTGGGAAACAGGGACAAAGCAAGCAAAATCAGTGTCTTCTGAATTTAATTCAGTTTTACAAACAAATAGAGCACCTCTGCTGTTTGGCACTAGGGGTGCAGAATCTGGAAATAAGAGTCAAGTAAATGGGAAAATCCAACTGATGCTCAGAAATAAGGAATTAAGACCACGAGAAGATGCCATGAGAAAAAGCATGTGGGAAAGGCATTCAACCCCAGCGTGTTGAGGGGAGGGTCATGAAAGGCTTTCTGGAAGAAGTGACAGCCATACTCAGTCCTGGGTTGAACAGGAGTTAGTCAGGCAAATGTGTGACAACGGGATGGAAACAAGGTATGCAGAGAACAGCTAGTGCGCAAGTGCGGAGGTAGGTGTGCTGCAGGACTGATGCTGCATCGAGTTCATTTTTAAATACTTCAGCATGGGCCAGGGGCTGCATGTTAGTTTTAATCAACACCTTAGGAATAGTTTGTTAACATGTAGAGTAACCAAGAAAGCTTCGAAAGACTCTAATTGGACATCTACGTTGCAGAGGCAGTTTCTGCAAGAGCCCAGCAATCTTTCTCTTCTTCCCTCAGTACTACAGGGTTTGTTTATTTGTATAATGAGTCCAGAAGTGATTTTTTTTATTGGTGGTGTGAATGATGCACAAGATGGGCTAAGAATATGATGTGGCCCTCCTCTGCTTTGTGAATAGAGTGTAAGAAGCTCAACAGCTTGCACCCTTCCTAACGGCACACTAAGTCCATGAATTGCGTTTCCCACTTCACGGATATGATTCTGCTTCTTGATTCTGACTGGTAGGTCTGCTGTATTCTACCACTAGACTGTTTTATCCTCATGCAACGCATGTGTCAGACAGAGAGCAAAGATTTTCTCAGGCTTAGAAAAAATCCCTTGTACGTTGAATTGTGTCTGATTATTGGTAACTGTATGTATAGCAGGATTCCATGCGGGTTTTCAATGCACACTCATATACTTTAGGTGGGCAGTTGCAGTAGTGAGGCATATAATCCTTGTCTCCCTGAACTGTGGTAGGTACAGATAGCTTCAAAAAGAACATAACAATTAGAGGCAACCAAATTGGCTGGAGTCAGTTTCCCGCAGCACGGTTCCTGAGTTTGTTTTTAACAGTGCTAGCCGTCCTTTCCCTCCACTCTGGGGAGGGAGTTACCTGAGGAGGCTCAATTCCACCGAGCAGCAGGAAGCAGCAGAATCCTATGGAAATGTGTCCAAGTTCTACCTGGAAGATAATAGCACTGACAAATCTTTAGGGTAATTCAAGGACAAAAATAAGATGTGGTGACTGGGAGAAGAAAAAAATGGGGCGTGAGGCACAGGTTAGGATGAGAGGGTCAGGCTGAGGCTGTGAACAGCAGGTGACTGCCAGCACACCTGCGTCACAGTGCCCGAACATATTGTGTCGGCTTAGAGCAGCCACCCCCAGTCGGACCCCTCAGCAACCCATGGTCAAGCTTATTATCCAGTGCTCCTCTTCTCCCCTCCCTGGAGTCTGCTCTGCCTCCTTTGTTTCCTGTTCAGCAAATGGCATAACCATCAGCTGCCCAGTTTTAATCAATCCCCAAGTCTAAGCACTTCTACCATGAAACAGCTGACTCCATCTCCACTGGCCCACAGCCAACCACCCTGCTCTGGCCCTCATCACCTCCCCTCTGCACCAGCGGTGTTGTCCACACTGCGGGTGCTCCCTACTGGTGTCTCCAACTCAAGCATTGTTTCCTTCGTTCCTGTGACTGTGCCGTGCCTCACCTGCCTCCCTAAAGTACAGGACGAAGCTCTGTAGGGAGCCCCCTGCTGAACCAAATTCCAGAGGATGCTGTATCAGAGCTGTTTTAATCTCAAGTGATGCAAAACTAGCTAGCTTGGCTAAAAGAGGGAAATCATTGGTTTGCATAACTGAATTGCAGGAGACACAAGGGTTACACCTTGGGGATTGGAATCAGCTACTCAAACACCACTGTAATTCTCTCTTTCTCGCTGCATTGTCAATGCTGTCTTCTCGTTAGCCTCCATTGTGCCCTGTGGCTGCCTGGGACTCAGCTCTCCCCAGTTGTACCCATCTTTTTTTTCCAGGTCCAATTTGAAAAACTCAGGAAGGCTTCCTATTGGTCTGGCTGGGAAAATGAGCCATCACTGGTCTCAGGAGTGTGGCTGGATGAAATCACCAGGATCGACTGTATGTGCTGCTGGACGTGGGCCACAGAATGATACACCATCAATATGGATGACAATGGGAATCCTCAAATAATCCATCAGAGTCCTGGCCATGAAAACACAGATCAATAACTCTGCCAGTAACCCTTGGCAATGTTAGAGATATGTGTGTTCAAACCCCAGCTCTCCAAATTCTTAGTTACGTGATCTTGGAAATGCACATAACCCCTGTGAACCTCTGTGTCCAGATCTGCAAGATAGGAAAGAAAGTACAGCAACGTTTATGTGAAAATGTAACATGAGGCCCTGAGAGCTCTTAGGACACGGGCCAGCTCCAGTGCGTGCTCCTCCGCTCTTCCTGGTCCCGGGAGCCCTGGCATGAGTGGGCAGAGCCCTCACAAGGCAGCAGGGCCTCTGACCACTGCCTGCTGCCAAAAAAATGAGATCAGGGTTAATCGGAGGAACAGGCTGACCTGATTCACAGCGCCCCAGCGAGGTGACCCATCTGACACCTCGCAGAAGGCAGGGCCAGGGAGAAGAGTTCTTGGCGCGTGCTCTTCTCCATAAGGCAAGGCCGAGAGGTGCGGCAAAGCAGCTTTGTCCCCCTGCCAGAGGAGGACGGCATCTGGGAGGCAGTCTTTCTACAGCTCTGTGTTCAGAATGCAGCAGGGCTTGTGGGTCACAGCCTGGAATCATCTCTTTATTAAATAATAATTAAGAGGCTCCTGTAAAGGGAATCTGGGTATAATTATCTGACTCATTAAGCTGTCCAGTCGAAACTGGGAGGCCGTTTTACTCCTGTGGTCCCACTCTTGGGCAATTTTCACATTTCTGAAAGCAGCAAGAGGTGCCTCATTTTTGTAGGGGAGTCAGATTCAAGGTTGCCCATCACTCAGGAAAGGCAAGAGCCAAGCATCGAATTCAAGGGGTAAGTCCTCCCCTTTCCTGTGCTGTGAGATCAAAATTGGTCTTGGAACGGAACACAAGGAAAGACCGAGGGACCAGCCAGGCAAGGAATCAGCTCATTAGTAGCCTCTGTGGAGGTATTGAAATTAAGCAAGTTAAAAGCATATTAGTTTAAATGAGACTTTTCACAAATGAGGGGAGGTGTTTAGGTAGGGAGCACATGTAATCATTTTGTGTTGGGGCATAATTTGATAATTAATGGGGAAGTTGTCAGTCTAATCTTGAGGGAGCCCCAGGAAATGAAGAAATCTGTCTTTGTTATGGAAAACTCAGGAGGAAAAAGTTATTGGAATGCAAGCAATTCACCAGCAAGGTCCTGGTAGTAAGTCTTTATTAGATGTGTGTGTTGGGACAGAGTCTTCCTGGCACATCTGTGTTTTGTCCTGATTTGCTAGACCTGCTACCTCCCCTATGGAAATACAGAGAATAGAGAACACTGTAAGGCAGTGATGCAAACACAGGATTCTTCTGCTGCTGGAAGACCTGGCTGTGCCTCTACTGTGTTCCTCCAGGAAAGCAAGGAAAGATGAGCTAACTGGAGGGCTGGTTAGATTCTCAATGCCCTGAAACCTGCCTGCTACTGTGGGACCCACTGAGGCACCACAGCCTTGAGATAGAGCAGGGGCTCCAGAGCCAGAGTGTCTGGGCTGAGCTCTGCACTTGGCCACACAGTGTGACGTGGCCACACAGTTGCCACACTTCAGTTCCTAGTTCCTGTCTCATAGGATATAGAGTTATTCTATGCCCAGGATGCATGGCAGGGCCTGGCACTTACCATCCTCACCAAGTGTCAGCCGCTTATTAGAGCTTTGCCATTCAGCACTGGAGCTACTTTAAGCCATAGGTGGCGACAAGAGTGCCCGAAATGGATGTCAGCAACGTGGCTGTTCCTCATCAACACTTCCTGTGGGTGTAAAATGCAATTCAGACTTTGTACAAGCAAAGCAATAGGAAATGTCTCACTGATAATTTTACATTGACTGATTACACACTGAAATGATAACATTTTGAATATTTTGAGTTAAATAGATCATCAAAATTAATTTCACCTATTCTTTTTAAATTCTTCTTTATTATGATTAAAAAATGCATCATATAAAATTTACCATCTTAATCATTTTTAAGAGTACATGCCAGCAGTGTAAAGTGTATTCGCATTGTTGTGGAAAGAATCACTAGAATGTCTGTCTTACAAATCTGAAGCTGTAGATTAATTAAATGATGACCCCTCATTTGCCGCCCTCTACCCTGTCCTGGCCACAACCATTCTACTTTCTGTTTCTGTGAATTTGACTACTTTAGATACCTCATAAAGGGGAAGTCACAGTGCAACTTAGCTTACTTAACATAATGGCATCAAGCATCATCTATGTTGTAGCATGTGACAGACCTCCCTGCTCCCTGCCTTTTTTGCTTTTGGCAGCAGTGGGGATTTAACCCTCTTGCACTGAGCTTCATTCCTTGACCTTTTTTATTTTTACTTTTTTATTTCAAGACGATCTCACTAAGTTCCCCAGGTGGGATTTAAACTTGGGATCCTCCTGCCTCTGCCCCTCCAGAGCGCTGAGATTAAAGGCATGTGCCAGAGCACCTGGCTCTTTCTTCTTTTTAAAGGTTGAATAATATTCCATTCTTTTATTTTTATGGTAGCTATGAAGAAAAACTTAAATTTTTATTTGTGTCTCATATTTCTATTGGTAGTGATTGCCCAGAACCCGTGAATCCCAACCCCACCTTACAACAGTTAATTTCTGACAACTGCTTCGCTCTCTCAAAATGAATTTCATGCATAATATAACTCACATGAATACATTTCCTAAACAATGGTATAATGACCTAACTATCATATAAAGGATGAAGGAATCAACAGGGAAAAATAAATTTCAGCTTATGGTTAGACAGGAGAGCTTAATGCAAGCATACAGAGTCACATATGATTAGATCAATTTTACATGTCTATATCTGGTAATCTGAGCAACTCTTTTGAAGGTAACAATATGCAATATCACAACCATTGTTAAATTCCTATCATCTTGTTTTGTAAATCTCTACTATTATTGATTTCAGTTTGTTATTGTTGTTTGTCTCTTTTGCCATTAGTTTTTATTTTCTGTGTCTTTTGGTCTCTCAAATAAATAAATTTAAATTTAAAAAAAGCACAGAGAGTCCCCATTAATGGGGTAGCAGAACAAGAATGTGAATCTTTTTCTAAAATGGAAAAACTCAAGCAAGTTCAGATACAATGAAATACATTTTTTCTCTATTTGTATGGGTACGTTCCTGAGAAAAGGTGTATAAATTAAAATGGAGCAAAATACATAGGTATATAAAGAAATTGTCATTAGGTTCTGGGCTCAGAGACTTCTAAACAGATTTCTTTACCTGAATGAATGGCCAGTGGGATATTTAGAAATAAGAGGACCTGAGAGTAGTTTTTCATTGTGCAGAAGCTCCCCGTGCATTGCAGGACATCCTGTGTGCCTGGGACTCACTCTGCAGTCCCACAGAAGGCCGGCAGCGCCCAGTCACTGGGACAATCTAAAGTAGCCCCTCTATTTCCCAGCACCCCCTCCCTCGCCCCTGAGGTAGCAGAGCCTCCCTGAGAAGCTGCAAAACTGTATTGAACAAAACACAGTCTGGTGATACTGCAGTGTTTCGCGAGCTGTCCTGCTTTCTTGCTGAGTAGCCCCACCCTGTAAGCCTATAAGCCCTATAAGGCCACACTATAAGTCCCACCTTGGCTTTTAGCGACTTCATGGAAGGCTTATTCTCTGGTCCAGCCTGGACTCTGCAGTTTCCCTAGAACCTCCAACACAACATACTTAGCATCTTTCCCTTCACATTCATGCCCTCCTGTGACATCCAGGTCTCAATGTCACTAAAGGTGTCTCAAGACCAGAAACTTTTTTTTTTCTCTCTCCATCCAGATCCCTGACCCTTCCGCACCATAGCGTCACCAGAGCCAGTTCTCTCATTGCTGTGGTCCCTTGTTCCCCCTGCTTGCAGCATCCTGCCCCTTCTTTCTACCTGAAGTCTTCTCAGTGGCCCCTGTCTCTGCCTCTGGAGATCTTCCCCATCCCCAGCCCACCCCAATGATCATAGTCAGTGAGAATTTGAACACATCCTCCATGATGTCAGATTCTGTTATCCAGAGTTGGGCCTAATCTTCCCCTGCCAAGCTCTACAAGTCTTCAGCAAGACGCCCTGCCTCTTGTCTGTGAGGAGGCAATGTAGCCTAATAGAACTGGGATCCATGAGGCCTAGTCTTATCTTGACCTAGCTGTGTACTGGGTTTCTATCCAGGTTCCATCCCTCATTAACCGCCCATGGGCAAGTGAGTCAGCTTTTGCATATCTCCTTCCGCATCTGTAAAGCTGACATCAGTGTCTGCTTTGCATTGCAGTTAGAGAGAATACGTACAAGTGTGTTTGTCAGATCCCACACAGAGGAGAAACTAAGCAAATGCTGGTTCCCTAGACCATGGTTTCTCTTCTTTAGCCTTGTTCCTTGTTTCTCCATATTGAGCCCAATATTAGCATGCATTTCCAGTCATCTCAGCTGGGCAAATGTCCCAGGGCAGACCACAGAGGAAACAGATAAGATTAGAAATGAAGAAATTCATATTTACTACAAAGATCACACTTTTCAGAGGCTGGATGATTCCCAAGGGGCATGAGAAGGAGCACCGGGTGGCACTGTGCAGACCAGGTGAGTGGTGGCAGAGCTCAGCATTGCCATGTGGTGCATGTGTTTGGACAGAACCAAATCCTAGAGCCCATGGGCACCACTGCCTGTCTTCCCGTTGCATGCCCTCTACTCTCAGTCGTCCACTGGTCTTGCAGCTAAACATCAAGGGAAATTCTTTAACACTTCTGTTTGAAGGAATGTCCAGCTGATGCCAGCCCAGAGAGCCCTATGCTTCATCTGGGTCACATCAGTGCTCAGGCTGTCACTCCCAGATGCATGGCACACCTACTCCGGGACAGTCCTTGACCATCCTTCCCCTTCCTGGAAGTTCTGAGTATCCGGAGGGTCCCACCTGATTCGCTTCTCACTTGGGTTGCTTTGTCTTCTAGTGAAACTATGAATCTCTCAGGAACATGAACAGTGTCTTCCACTCTTCCCATCCTTTACAGCCCAAGGGCACAAGTATTGGAGGAGATACCCAAGGAAATGGAACAAGAATGAAGGATAAGATAAATGTTAACAAATGGAGGAAGAAATTCAGTGTGTGGAGATAGCAGAGGCGATGAGCTCACTTTCTCTGAGATGCCTCGAAGAGAGTGCTGTTTGGAGAGATGGGTAAGGTGGTCCAGACCTAAGAATCCATCACACTTCTTTTACTAGAGACCTTTATTCTTTCCAATACACATACAGTGGCAGTCTTAGATGAATGCATCTTTAGCAGGCCATGGTAGAACATGCCTATAATCACAGAACTCTGAGAGGCTGAGGCAGGAGGATCACAAATTCAAGCTAGATCCTGTTTCAAGATAAAATCATTTTTAAAATGGCTGGGGATATAGCTCGATGTGAAGGCCCTGGGTTCAACCCAGTCCTGCAAAAAATAGAAGGATGCATCTTCTTGTGGTGGGCACATTTTATTACAAATTATTAGATGGAGATCAAAATTAGGTGTGGTCTCTGCTAACTAAACACTGAAGACCACCTCCAAGCACTTTGTAAAAGAACTTTATCCACTAGTGCTACCTATCATCAGCTCAACAGGAACTTGTTTTGGCATGAAAATCCAAACATCTATTAGGAGGCTCCTTCTAAAAAAAATCTTTAGAAGAGAAGGAGCTCATTCTCAAAGTTGTTTGTTCGGAATATAGAACCTACTTGAAACAAAGTTTAATCTTTCTTGGGTTCAAATTCATTTAGTCTTTGCCTACACAACTTCAGCAGCTTCTTTATGTCTAAGAACAAAGGCTCGTCAAAAGAAAAAAGTCTTTAAAGTCTCCTTGGACATCAAATAGTTCTTTGGAGGAAATGCTTTGATGAGTTAAGTGTAAATGAGTAAGAAACATACGGATTAGATTTCTCATATAATACACATGGATTTCAGAATTAAGAGGGAAAAGATCTTTTTGGAAAATGTGGTTTGGATTTGGATTCTGCCTACTCTACAAACGTTGATTAAGCTGAGGAATATGTATTTTCCTTGTGTCTCTCTTCCCATCTTCAATCTCAGAAACTCGCAGTCATTCTCTGTAAAAGTAATGTCAGATAGGGGATTTTTAAGGAGGGAATGCAGAGATTACCAATGTTTAGGAACCAAGGTTTTTGTAGCAGGCCTTCTTTCCAGCAGACTGGGTTTGAAGCATTGTTTAGAAACAGCCCTCTGCTGGCCAAATGCAGATCCCTAACCATTAGTAACCCTGAGCCCTGTGTGTTGGTCAGCTAAAAATACCCGATTCTGTGGCTGGTAATCCCTTTTCAGGAGGCCTCTTCCTACCCTCAGGGAGATGATTTTACTTGTGGCCTGGATACGACACGTCGCATGCCCCACAAGATGAGCCCATTGAGAATGGTTTATTTGAGTCAGCACATGCTTTCTGATAGGGTACAGAGGAGATGAAATGAGATTAGCCTTGTGAGAGCACAGAATGCGGCACATGGCAGGTGCTCATTAAATGTTGGTCCTATCTGAAAATTCGAGCGTCTCACGGGCTTTCAGCAGTTTCTTTCACAGTAGCTGAGATACAGCAACACTCTCCAAGGATAACTGTGGTGCGCATGCACAGTGGAATGTGACCTGGCTTTTACCGAAAGAAATCCTGCCATCTGCAATATGATTGCACCTAGAAGACGTTACACTGAGTGAAATAAGTAGGTTACAGAAGGGCAAATATGGTATGATCCCACTTTTATGAGGATTTTAATATAGTTGGATTCGTGGAATCAGAGAGTGGAAAGGTGGTTTCCAGTGGTCAAGGGAGAGAAAAATGGAGAGGTATTGATCAAAGGGTATGAAGCTTCTTTTACACAGCATAGGTAAATTCCAGAGATCTGTACAGCATAGTATCTATAGTTAATATTATTGATTTGTACACTTAAAAATCTGCTGAACAGCCAGGCATGGTGGCGCACTCCTGTAATCCCAGTACTCGGGAGGCTGAGGCAGGAGGATCATTGTGAGTTCAAGACCAGCCTGGGCTACAAAGTGAGCTCCAGGCCAGCCTGAACCACACAGTGAGACCCTGTCTCAAAAAGACAAGGGCTGTGGATTTAGCTCAGTGGCCTAAGCACCTGTTGGCAAGTACGAGGTTGTGAGTTTGATCCCTGGTGCTGGAAAAAAAAAATCTGCTGAACATAGACCCTTGTCCTTTTTAACTATTATCCCCCTCTTTTATTCCCTCCTTATAGTCTCAGCACTCATCTTTCTGTCCCCACAGAGGTTTCCTACTGGAGATATTTCCTATGAATGGAGTCATATAATATGTTAACTGACTGGCACTCAACATAAGGTTTTAAGATTCATCTGAATTGTAGCCCTTACCTCCCAGGGCAGTCCCACTGTGCATGCTACCTGTGCTGCAGGCACAGGGCAGGGCCAGTCCCCATGTAGCTGCAGCTGGAGACTCCCTTGCAAACCAGCCCAGGTGGCTGCATGCCAGGTGCTCCCCTGTGGTGGCCTTGGACCAGTTCTGGCTGAGTTAGAGACTTTTTAGCTAGGCTGTATCTGCCTATCCATTTTTGCTCATTTTCAATTAATTCTGCTTTGCTTCAATTACAAATGCTAGAACAAATGCTGAGAGAGATTTAAGTAACGAAGGGATAATGACCAAGAACACTGTTTAGGAGAAAATAGTTTGAAATAAGAAGGTGTAGGAAGAACCAACTGCCCGCTGATGTTTTAGTGACTGTGGATTAGTTTTTCCTATAATAGGACTTCACTTGAGTAGAATCACGACACTGAAGATAGAAAACAAAAAAGTCAGGTGTTGCAGGCCTGTTATCCCAGTTACTCAAAAAACACCTTGAGACCATAATGTTAAGAGAAATGAATCAGACACAAAAGCTTAAATATTGTATGATTTCACTTATATGAGAAATCTAAAGTATAAATAAAAAGAAAAAAGATAATAGGAAGTAGTGAGATAGATCTTTCTCAAAAGGGAAAGGGATCAAGAGATGGAGGGAATGGGCAGGAAGGGGAAGGAATGGGGAAGAGAAAAGGGAATTAAGATGTGTTATGTACAGCAGGTACCAACTGCACACAAGGAATGTAAACATTAGGTACTGCAAATGTGTACTGAAAAAAAATAAAAGGAGCCCAAGTTCAAAGCCAGCTTCTGTGAGTCTGTTAAACAAATGAAGGAAAGAAAAGAAAAGAAAAGAATAGAAAAGGAAAAGAAAAGAAAAGAAAAGAAAGAAAAGGAAAGGAAAAGAAAAGAAAAGAAAAGAAAAGAAAAGAAAAGGAAAGGAAAGAAAAGAAAAGGAAAGGAAAGGAAAGGAAAGGAAAGGAAAGGAAAGGAAAGGAAAGGAAAGGAAAGGAAAGGAAAGGAAAGGAAAGGAAAGACAAGACAAGACAAGACAAGACAAGACAAGACCAGACCAGACCAGACCAGACCAACTGGCTCCTAATCTTCTTAGTTTGTAGTTAGAAAATCCCTATGTAAGTACTAGGCAGATTTGGTACCTGTAATTTATCATTTATTTACTAATTTCCCAAAGACTTAAAATACCCTACTCTGTTTTATCTCATAAAGCTGTAATTTCTATCTCCAGTTTACAGGAAGGAAATGGAATCCCAGAGAAACAAGACCAGAAATAGAGCAAGACTCAAACACATGACACACGAGTTCACTGTGAGAGTGTGTGATCTTTACACTTCTATGAAGAGAGGTCTACATGGATCTTTCCTGTTGGTTCACCAACACTAATCAGGTGCCTGCTTCGGACATGTTCCTGAGCTATGCTGTAATGGCAATCCCACAATAGGAGAGAAAGAACCCAAGCATAGGAATGGCCAGCAATAATCTTAAATAAGTACACCTGGTATGAATGGAGGCTGAATATATGAGTTGGTTGCATAAAAAGAAGCACAATAAGCAGCCCAGCTGATTCTCTGAGTCACGGAATCTTGGTGGTAGAAGAAGTTTAATTCCACCTCCCACTCAAATCAAAGATCACTCCTATAGAATCGTGGAAGTTCCATTGTCACCCTAAAGGCAGGTGAGTTAGTTCCTTTGTCTTGTAGCTTTTGCTCATCATAAAGTTTCTACTTTTCACCAGCCAAAGAGGTCCTCTTCTGGGGATTTTCACACTGGTCCCAGTTTTCCCCCGATTCTCCCCCAAATGGATTATCCTTCCCATCACTGGGGTCATGCTTTTTTACTGGGAAAGGAAGGGAAAAGAGCATGGGCTGACCACCGACTGCTCCTGACCCTTCCCAGTCAGCCCCCTAAATAGGATGGTAACAGCTCATCTAAAGACTCTGAAGCCAGGGGATGTTAAGAAATTCGCTCAAGGTCACTTAGTCTAGAATAATGAACAGAAATCTAAGCACAAATCCACTTCTCTGCTATACCACACTGCCTCCCAGCTACTCTCATTCGTATGCTCCTTATCTTCTCTTTTACAGATCATATGGGTAGCTCTGATTTCTTCCAGCTTCCCTCCTCAAGGGCATCCTCTCCAGCTCACTCCAGATTCTGCTCATTCTTTGGTCATGCTCCAGTTTTCCAATGTCCCTCTTGAAGTGCAGCATGGGACCTGAAGACAAGACCTGATGAGTCCAGACTGTCCTACCTGACCTGCAAGTCACCTTGCTGCCCAGCGCAGCTTTTCTGATGTTAGAACACTGTGACCCATTTCATGTCTGACCTGGGCTGACCTTAGGGTAGCTGCAGTCCAGGATCTTTTCATATGAGTTGGTTTCAAGTCAGATTCCATCTGTCCTTTACTTACACCATTCTTTCTAGGTCGTCTCAGATTCATCTCTTAAGTTTGAGAGTATTTCAACTTGTTGTGTGGCATATTAGTTCTCTTCACAGCCTGAGATTACCTGAAAATATAAAAAGTAGGTCTCCAATGTTGTGATATAAGTCACTGATCAGCACGTTGGACCTGCTAGGATCAACCCTGCAATATTATATTAGCGTCATTCCACAGGGTAGCTATTAATCGATTAATGCATGCCCTTTGGATACAGTTGTTTACCCAGCTGCGATTCTAATGAGCTATTTTTAACCCCATGTTCTTTTCCTCCTTCACAGTTTTTATAGCAAAAGGCTTTGTGAAACACCTTGCTGAAAATTACCCCAAACATCCTTTCTTCACATGTGTTCTGTGGAATCTTTTTTCAGTAGGATAACGTTCAGTATATTTCTTAACTGCAAGACTTCTCAGAGCCCTTAATGTTCTGATGTGCCCTATGACTCCAAGAGGAGCTGTGCTAGCATAATGAGCTCAAACTTGAAGTGCTCCACCCACTCGGGGCTTCACATAGACTGACCCTGACCCCCACCCGGAAGCTACTCCTCTGCCCCTCTTTTCCCCTGTCTGTACATGCTGGTGTTGGCTGTGACAGCTACGTCATGCAAGGCTTTTGCCATCGACCTCCTCCGCGAACCATTTGCAAGTAGAAAGTGGATGGCAGATACAGCATCTGGGATCCACTTTCTTTGGGTGGAAAAGGGGGTGACAATGTGTGATCCTGTTTCATTTCCTCAGCCATCTTTTACTACAGCCCAGCCTTCTGGCTTCCATCAGCACAAGGACTGGCAGGCAGCTACAGGATCCTGATCTAGCAGAACTGGGTGCTGGCCCCTCCTTGCAGCCAGATGAACAACGCATGCTTGGTTCAGTTAACTCCAGAAGGAAGTCAGAATAACACAGACACTTGCTCTGAAAAGGAGGGTGTGCATGTGAGAGACGCTTTCTTGAAAAAATGCACTTCCCCAAAAAACTCGGTAAGTGTATTTTATTCATGGGGAAACATCTTACTCAATGGTCCATCATCGCCTGTCTGGAAAGCTCATGGTGAGCAGACACAAGAGGAAGAGTATTTGTGTTCAAAAAGCAAAAATAGTTCTTCAAACTCCACTGGTCACAGCAGGATAGAGTTAGCAGGATGAAAGATAATTAATTCAGTGTGGGGACAGCCACCAGTGGAAGTGCCTTTCTTTTGGGCTCTTTCCTTGTTAAAGCGGTCTTTGCAAGATGCGGAACATCCTCCTAGACGTGCAGCAGATACCCAGGCCTGTGGCTCAGCAAAGGTTTGGGAAAGCCCCACACTGTCCCCATTTGTTGTGGCTATGTCTAGATGTCCCCCCAAATCCCCATGCAGTCATAGGTGGGGGTTTTTTTAGAGGTGGCTGGATCTAGAGTGCGCGATGCTAGGATCAATTCATGGTGCAATGCTAGGATCAAGAGCACTTGGAGTCAGGGTGTGAGTGCTACCCGCCCTGAGGAGCCTGGATTAGATATAAGGGGCAGAAAGAGCTGCAGTCATCCCTTGCTTGTTTTGCTACCTTCTGCCCGCCATGAACTGTTTGTCCCCTGTGATGCTCCTCTGCCAAGTCATCCTGCCTTGGAGCCAGGCAATGATGGACTGAACCCTCTACATTTTGAGCTGAACAAACCTTTCCTCCCTTAGCTTGTGTATGCTGGGTATTTTGTCTCAGCAACAAGAAAAGTAACTAAGACACCATCTGAAAACCAGAGGGGCTTCTACACGAAGGACGAGCTTGTAGGGGAGTGGGAACTTCTCTGTGAGCTGTCAGATCTGATGAAGCAGTTCCTGCAAGCTTCTAGAGGGGAAAGAACCATGAAACTGGTGGGGTGGTGGTGTCGGGGGTGGTGGCTGCAGCAGCAGGTGGCTGCAACAGGTGATGAGCCTGCAGAGAGCCCAAAGGGGAGGAAAAGACCAAGAGCTCCACTGCTTTCCTTTTGAGAAAGTCTACAAGGGAATCCTGGCTGGATCAGTTGGTCCTGGAAGGGATGGATACAGTACCCCAAAGGAAGGCTTCTGGTAAGAAAATAGGGTGCTTGGCCAGTAACTGGAGCAGCTCGAGGGGCAAGGGCTATGTTTACAGTAGGCCATGTTTCAGGCTTGAACTTCTAACTTCCCTGCTTTGGAAATGACTTTCAGGCACGGTGTCACCTAGCCAGCAAAGCTGGGACACTGTCGCTGTGAGACAGGACTGGCGGAAAGTGGCGTGGTAGCACGGCAGAGCAGACTGTGGTTCTCTGGCTTGAGCTGCGCAGGCAGGGTGAGCTCCTGAAGCCCAGTGTGCAGGGTTGGGAGACTCACGTCTGCTTGCCCTGTGGGGAGATAAAACCTCAGAGTTCTTCAGAGCATTCGGGTGGGACAGAAGGCCTTGGGGGCAAGGCTATACTTCCTGCCAATAATGGTGTCTTGGGATTTGAGCAATTCATTAGAAAAATACAAGATGTGGCTTACTTAACTCCAAGCAGGTGAAGTGAGTTACACTGGTTACATTAGAGGGGGTTTAATATGAAGTTAATGAATCTAACACTTATAAGTCCCTTTCCTTTCCATGGACCTCTTCCAAGACTCCAGAGGTATCCTGGCAAAGAGGCCCACGGCATTTGCTTTTGTGAAATTTCAAGAGTAAGGCCTTTTAATATTTTCCCTTTCTTTCTTTCTTTCTTTCTTTCTTTCTTTCTTTCTTTCTTTCTTTCTTTTTCTTTCTTTCCTTAAGGGTCTCTAGGATTGTGATCCCCACAAAGCCTGAAGTTTTGAGTTATGGCGAAGAACCAGCATCCTATAGAGAACACCAGAGCCTTCTTTGGAAAGGGGCAGTATCAAAATAGGTAACGGAAAAGGGCAGTGGATGCCTTTGGTGACTGCCCTGGCCCAAGTGCTACGGATCAAAAAATGGTCCAAAGTCGTTATCTTCAAAGAACAGATAATTTAGGAGACATGGAAAAAAGATATTTTCTGATTTACTCTCCAAAGGGGGGCTGGGAGTTTCCATGGTTGGCGGACGTCTGTGGAAATGGAGAACTCAGAGTGACTGTGGGGATGTGGCCACAGACACAGCTGACGGTGTCCACTGAGGAAGTGGAGGCAGCTGGACGAGTGCACACGAGGACCTCTTCAGAACCAGAGAGAAGCTAGACGTGTCGGGTTATGGGAACTGCCACATCATGGAAAGGTCGTGGCCCACGTGCTTCCACCATTCAAAGAGCACGCACTGAACTGCGGTCTTAAGCCAGGTTTTGGGGACGAACATTATAGGGAGCCTATGGTCTAGTTAGGGAGATCTGCAATGTACCCACTATCAGAGAGGATGAGAATGACAGAATGGATGAGGAGAGCATCCCTGTGGGGACAGGGGAGTCTCACTGCCTCTGAGTCGAGGCTGGAAGGGAGGGAGGAGCTTGCTAAGTGGGATCATGGTGAGCCCTGAGAAGGCAAGGGGTATCAAATCCCATGGGGCATCAAACCCCACTGCTTCTCAGTAAGATCTCTCATCAGTACCCTGCGCTCCATCTGGTCCTACCTGTGTTCAGCTCACTTGCTCCTGCCTTGTTTATTGTGATCCCCTGCTTCATGGTCCCGTGCCCCAAAGACAGGTGTCTGCAGGATGATAATGACACAAATTGATGGAGCACTTACGACAGGCTAGATACCATTCTATGTGCTCTTATGAGACCTGTTTATTATTTCTTAACCTCATCAGGTGTTATCACTGCCTGTGTACAGAGGTGGAAACTGAGGCATAGAAAGAAAAAAAGACCTACAGCTTGTGAGTGGTAGGGAGCAGGATTGAACTAGGAAAATCTAGTGCAAGAGCCAGAATTCTTACCCTATTGCTTCTCAAGTAGTTGAATCAAGGCTTGCATTCTGGAGTTAAATTACCCAAGTCAGTGTTTTCAAACCTCTCGTTTCTCCATCTGTAAAATGGGGCAGCACCAAAGGAGATCTTGGACGGAATTTCCAGGCATTCCACTGCAATCAAGCCTAGTACCTGGCACAGAGTTCTTGTTATCTTTTAATATTAACTACGATGCCAAGAAGGGCCAAGAGCATCCCTTTCCAGCCACGTTAGCAACTCAGTAACAAGTGTGATGCAAACATGAAATGTGAAGCAATTTATTTGAGAAACTTAAATAATTCTTCTCTCTCCCCCAACCCAAGCAGTTGGAGATGAAAGAATTTTCCTAAACAAGGTACAGCTGTCTGCAACATTGATTTTAAAAATCAAGGGCTGGAACAGGAAAAGCTGAGGGAGTGAACCTCACATAAGATACAGGTTTCTGTTTCTGTTTTTGAGCCAAGTCTGTGGTACCCATTTTGGATGAGATTTCACGATGTCGGCCAGCTCTGAAGCAGACACCAAAAGCTGTGTTTACATTGTTGTTCTAAACTTAAAAGGCAGCTCACAGCACTGCAGTGAGAACACCAGTTCATCCACACGCCAACACATTTGGGATCAGTCATTATTCCAGACCTCTGCTTCTTTCCCGTCCCTCCACCAGCTTAATGCACGAGCAAATACGAGGGCCCTAGGTACATGTCTGCAGCCATCACGGCTGGTCCTCTCCTTCACGCTGTGTGGGTCCTGCTCCCCCACACACAAGCCGAGACTGGCATTTTGTGAATCAAATGCGGCCCAAAGAGAATGACAGGAAGACACAGAGGTGAGCTGGTGAGTGCAGAGGTTCCCTAGGAGGGTATCGGTGACCACGAGCATCAGATTCCCACGCACACTCTGCACTCTGCTATCTTGTCAGCGCGCCGCTTGCTGACCACACTGAGAACACGAGCCTGGCAGACTTAGGCTGCAAGAATGCTTGCTTGGGAACTCTGAGCCCTGCGTGTTTTTTCAGCTTTCATTCATCATTTTGAA
>RJWT010022014.1:0-17379 GCA_004365215.1 Cuniculus paca
TGTCAGCACGTGAAGAGCATCCTAGCATTTGAATGATTAAATTTCCAAGACTGTACCATTGCAACTGAAGTGGTTTCTTGCCTTTTGCCTTTCTCTGTGTCCCCATTATTTGTTATGAAAGCTGAACATTTGAGATAAAATACTTGATCTTTCATCCTAAAGGTTGACTAGAACCTGCAGTAGACAAAAAGTACTGAAAATAAGCAAGAGAGTATGTACCGCGAGGACAGTGGGATGCAAGCGCTGAGTGAGAGTTTACAGAACAGACATAAGAGAAGGCTATCTCCTGCCTTCTTGCACGTGAGCAGGTCGGATCGTGTTACTGTGACAGTTGCAGGCAGATTGTAGTCTGGGAGGATCCACGGCTGAGGACAGACTAACAAGCTGAACGTATTAAAATAGATAAATGGTGCCACTGTGATGCTTACTGGATAAACCCTGTGATGCTCTACATTGCCCTTATTGACATTAAAATACACTTATTCTAAGCCATTTTTGATGAAAGACTTCCATTAGCTTCACCTAGTTTCTTTCTCTACAAGTTCAATGTATGCTAGGTAAGGATATTTTGTACATGCTTAAAGCCATCGCCATGCACCTAAATGTTGGTCTTGCTTTGATTTCCTGTTTAGCCTCAAATTTTATTTTGCAAGTAGTGCTGTAATTAGCTAGAAAATGGTAGGCTCCTTCCCCAGATTTCCAAGATAAACAAGAGCCTTCCTAAACAGGCTCAGCACTATTTGGGAATTTAGACATTTAAAAATGAACATGCCTATTGCTACTTATTCATGTTTTGCTACCTTGAGAAAATTCAAATTTAAATTCATCGGCTTTGCATTAATTTAAATTACTTTCTGGAGGGTTCGTCTCACACTAGCTGACATCTGGGAACCCTATGCCGATTCACTCACTGCTGCAGGTCACCATTTGTTTTATTCTAGAGAAAGGGAAAGACAGAGGCAGACACACAGAGAGATTCCCATTGTTAGAATAACACACACACGTAAGTGATTTTATTTCTGAGAACACGGTTTGGTTAAGTAGAAATTAGCAGAATGTAGTGACTGAATTGTCTCCACATGTGCTCTGTCCCCTGGGCCAGGCTGCTTTATGAGGGCAGACCTCTTTGTTTAATTGTTTGCATCAGCATGCTGAACTGAGGTTAACATGCATATAGCTTATTGCAAAATGCCTTCTCTTTTAATTAATTATGATAGACTAATTTCCTTCAGTCCTAAGTGCAAGTCAGCACTTGACAATTTTTCTCTTAACATTTTCGGAAGAACAAATTCATGAAAGTATATTGCTCTTGCAAAATCTTTTAAAAAGTAAGACGTTCAGATGATTTTCATAACTTCATGGAACTAGCTGTAATACACATGAACTTTTTTTTTCTTTTTCCTTTGTTTTAGTTCCGGGGAATGAACTCACAACCTCCCACTTACCAGGCAAGTGTTTGAGCCGCTGAGCTAAATCCCCAGACCTACATGTGAACTTTTTTGAGCTAACATAATGGGCGATCATTACCTGACTGTGGAAATGCACATCTAGATGCTGAAATCAGTTGGCAATTATTCAAATGGTGCGAGTGTCTTCTCCCACTGAGTCTGAAAGAATAAAAGTGGCAATGTTCAATAAAGTATATTCTACACACTCATCAGTACTTGGGTAAGCAGCAAATTTATTTCTATTGGGTGCTCTGGATGTTCTTTATTCATGATATTGTGTAAAGACAGTCAATTAAATATACATTCATTAGGTCTTTATTCCCATAAACATATGGGAACTCACCCATCTTGCTCCTACTCACTCCTCATCAGTCAACTGCAAAACTGAGACCAAACAGTTTCACATTCAAGACTAAACTCATCTACCATTTATCGAGGAGATTTGCGTAAAATACTTCAAGTGTCAGTATTCAAAACTTTCATGTACAGAGTGATAACTATTCCCATCTTACAGAGAAATGAGGATAAAAGAATTGATAGCTGATGTTCTCTAAGTGATTAAACCAGGGTTTATTTTGTTGTTCTACAAAAAACTCTTAACCCTTTATATAATCTCAGTGCTTGCACACACACACACACACACACACACACACACACACAGTGCAGGTTGCATAGTGCTGAAACTTAATACTAACAGCATTAAAAGAATGAAAAAAAGTGTTACCTTTTTTGTGCCTCTTTCTCTTTTTCTTTGTGGTGATGACAGTGTCACATGTGCCAGGCTGACTCTGTGCTACCCTTCTAGCCCCAAGTTTATTCTACCTGGAGAAATTTTAGGTGCCAACGTTCGTGAGACAAAAGATCTTTTCCCACCAAATCTTTGAGGTCGTTAGTGGCTGTCTCAAGGAGCAATTACAAGGCTGGGGGCTCCCGACTGAAACACAAACGCGAAGTTATGAAATACTTGCTGTGTCTGGATGGAAATATCTTAGAAACTAACTGAAGAAATCCATTACAGGTAGGACCAGGCTGATATGCTATCACTTCTTGCTTAAAAATAATTATTTCTTTAATAACTATAATAATAATTTAAGCATATTTTAAATAGATACTTTGCTGTAGACATAGGTCTTATTTCTCATTTGTTTTTAGAATGAATATAACTGAAACAGGTAATATATCATGCCCAATTTAAGAAATTTTAAAACTCAGACATTCAGTACAATGTATCCATAAGAATATCTTATCTTTTATTCATTAAGGATATCTTAAGGCTGGTTGTGGAGTTAAGTAAACTGTATTAGGTTTGAAAATGGTAGAATTAAACCTGACAGCAGTAATAAATAACTTTTTAGACCAAACTTTTACAAAATTGTTAATGTTTGTGTCAGAAAATGTGGGGTGGGGAAGGTTATAACCTAACATCTCTAGTCAGCAGCCTGGTGGAAGAGTAGACTTTTTAGACCCAACAGCCTATTACAAGTACTTAGTAAATGTTTCTTCCATGAATAAATGACAGTATAGTATATTATACTATTAACTTTATAATATGTGAACACTTGCTTGTTATAAAATTTCATTAGGCATTGATGAAGCATCAATATTCGTATTGATGAGAGTTTAAGATATAAAATGCAAAAAGATTTTACTTTAAAGAGTCACAAAAATAGAAAAAATCTGCATTGGAATTGTGTACTAAGCTTTTAATGTTCATAAATAACATAGAAATATTTTCAATAGTTTGTGCCGTATTAGGTTACAATTCTAAACAGTCACTAGAATAAATAATAATAACTGTCTGTTCCTTAACGGCAGTTATCATTATCCACTGAGAATCCTTCAAGAATAGTTACTGTCTGTTCCTTAAAGAAAATGTACATGAGGACCCAGAAATACTTCCTTTCTTCCAAAATACTTATTAGATTGTTTATTTTTTAAATTACATTGTAGAAAAATCTTCTCTTTTACTTCCATGTTCCAGAAATAACTGATTTTATGAGTCTAACGTTTTTCAGGTGAAAAATGATCATAAATTGAATGCTGCAAGACCCCATGGTTTTATTAACACTGATTTAAAAAAATAAAGAAACAAAGGGAATGTCTTGGGAGAGATTCAGAATCAATTTTAGTTTAACAATAACTGCTCAGTGGCTTGCATAAAATAAATTAGTCTTGTTTGGAACAGGCAGTATATAATAAAAAAATATAATCAAGATTGATTTTAAAGTGAGACAGTATGATTTCTTACCTAGCAAAATAACTGAAGAAAATATTCACCTCATTTTTATTCAATTATTAATCTGCTTCACTTTTACAAAATTGTTAATGTTTGTGTCAAAAAAGACGGGGTGGGGGAAGGTTATAGCCTAACATCTCTAGTCAGCAGCCTGGTGGAGGAGTGAAATTAACTTTACTTTGGATACACTATATTTGTATTAGGCTTACTCTAAGTAAAATAAAATATAAATTTCTCATAATGCAATAATTTTGTGTGAAATATGATAACAAATGAGATAATGATTTTGTTCCCTTTTTACTGATGCTAATAGATGCCATACACAAGGTCTCGTGTTTCCTAGCAATCTGAGGAGTGTGGGAACTTCACAGTGCAGAGATTGTTGACTGACCTTGTTCAGGGATGGAATCTGCATCCTCCTCAGCATTTTCTTACTGGCATTCTTTTTCACAAGGAAAGTGATGGTACCCCTTGCTCCTGAATAGTTATGAGTTATTTCAGAAAGATCATTTTGGTATCATAGACTCCACCTGAGTAATCAGTAGTTGAGGGTCTTTTTTTCCCTGAATTTTTCCTCAGGAATAGTTAAGGCAGGTATAACACACAACTCATATTAGTGGATATCTACACTAGCACACTTCCCAAGTGAGCACATGACTGATGCTAATGTTCAAGGTCCCTGTTAGCTACCTTAACTTAGGAAATATGCCACAGTAGTGTGCATCCCATGTTAACATACAATATGTTACTGTGTGCTCCACACTACCTCTTCTGTATTAACACATTATCCTGACACACCCCATGATAGTCCACTTCCCAGGTTAGTGCCTGTTTTAAGTAGGCCATATTCTATGTCGAAGTTTGTTTTTGCTCATGCACATCCCATTTTATCTCACTCCTATGTTAATCACATCTCAATATTTGCACATGTGTCATATTAGTATATGTCCCACTTGGGCAAACATCCAATATAAACATTCAGTTCATGTCGGCATACACACCATGTTAATGCCCACTGTGTACTATCACACACGCCATCTAAGCATATGTCCATTATTAACATACATCTTAGGGTGATGAGTTCCTTGTATTACTGCATCTCCCAGACTAGCATGTGTCCATACTATAGCATGCCACACAGGGACACAAGTTACCAGCCACTATGTATCCTGCTAGTGCATGTACATGTTAATGCATACCCATGGTAGCACACATCCCATGTTGGTGGACACCCATCTATGCCCACATTAAAAGGATCCAGATTTAGAGAAGACAGAACCATTGTAAATTTTACATGATGACATTGGGAATTCTGGTCCCTTTATTGTTTTATTTGGCCTTCCTTGGGGCATATTTCCTACAGGACAGTAACCTCATGATCTGTCAAATGCTTCTGTGATCAAGTCCTTCTCATCTGCATTCTAGCACGAAGGAATCAATGAGAAAGAAATGGAAGCAGTAACTCTCTTTGTATATGTTTTTGGCCAGCATTGAAGTTTAAGGCTTATTTCTACAAAAAAGAAAACCTATGAATTTGAAGTCTTACATTTTATAGAGCTACAGAAGGAAGAGATAAGGTGAAAATAGGTGAAAAATGGAAAGAGGGTCATCAATGTACAGTGGGTGGTAGTGATGGAAATGTATAACTACTCCCACAATTTGTTAATAAGAATTATCGATAAATTTAAGGTCTCCAGAATTTGGAGATTTTCTTTCTCTAAATGATGTCTAAATGTCTAAAGATCTAAATGATGTCCCTTCACACAGGCAGGATTTTTTTTTAAATTAAGAACTCTAAATTCTCTCAGAATTATTTCTAATTTTCAAAATACCTGTAAATTCTTACTAATTTTGATATCTGCCAGGAAAAGAAATTTGACTTTTGGACTATGTTCTGTTTTGCTTGCTTTCACATTTGTTTATGGTATTATTTTTCTGTATCTAAAGGTCAATTCAGTCTATTTGGCAAATGCCACTATAGTTAATGGTTTGAACTGTCTTGGTTTTTATACATTTCTCAGATAGACCATTTGATGTCTGTTTTGTGCTCTAACTTTTTTACGTTTTTGGTAGCACTACTTGCCCTGCTCAGGACAAAGAAATATTTATAGCTTTTGTAGTAATTTATATTACATTCATGCCAATCTGTATTAGTCAGGAAAGGTGATTTTTTTCTTATTTATTGAATGGTCTTGACATGGCTCTTTCTCAGTATTAAAAACAGCACTTTTGAGATTCCTACCCAACCCCCAGCCACCACCACCATGCAGTTTACAGGTTGAATCTACTTCCTGACCTTTCCCAATCTGCTCTAGCTCCCCATTTCCAGACTTTCTTGCTGTCTTACGTGCTTACATGTGGGCTTCGATTAAAAGTGGATTCCTCCTTCTTTTTGTCCAAATGTATCAACTGGCATCTGAGAGTGCTGCAGGTTTTCTTCTTCTGACTTTGTTCTCTGATGCTTTAGACTTCTCTAAAGACAAAGACACAAAGGAAAATAACTGTGTGCTTTTATTTTTTTTAAAGCAGTAACAATGTAAAAAGAAAAACATGAATGTCCAAAGAATAAACACCAAGTGGAGTTAAACACCCTAAATGATGAGCAAATCCAGCTCGGGTAAAGTCAGCTTTCTCATTATCAACCTCTCATTATAATGTGCTTATAGCCATATCCTCAAGGAGGATACAGTACATTTGAATGAATGTAGAAGGTGAGAAACAATTTTGAATAAAAATAGCCACCTGAAAGGCAGCAGGTGGTGTTGGAAACAGCAAAGGATTTGGCATCAGGGTGACCAGAGTCTAAATTCTGATCCTGCCAGTCCTGCCATGAGATGCTGGGCAATTACTAAACCTTGGTAAGCCTCACTTTACTCATTTCCAAACTGAGGGAAATAACACCTTCCCTGTGGAGCCCTTGTGCAGATTGAATGAGATAAGATAATGTGCACAAGGGAGGCATGATAATGCTCAATAAATTAGAGCAATTATTAAAAACAACACAAACAGTGCCAACAGGAAACGCAGGATTCTGGATTATTACATATCGCTGAGATCAGAACAGGTGTAACTTTAATTGTGCTAATTGTTTACTATAAAGAACTCTCTGTGCTGAGTGTGGAAGCACTTGCTTTAGTGCTGTGTGAAGAAAGCTCATCTGTGGTGAAAAGGTTTTCATGTATATGTTTTCTTAAGAGCTCATGATTTTGGATGGTTTTAATTATTCCACAAAAAAATTTTTGTTACTGAATTTTGCATCTTATTTTCTTTGGCTCCTTTAAGGCTATAAAGTTCATTGTAGAAACTTCACTATAACTACTATAATTATTCTTTTTGTGGAAGTAGTTGCCATCACATCAAATCATGAATGTTATTTCAAATAAAACTCATCAAGTTTCAGTGATAACTCATGGTATTGCTATTGTGGTCAGTTCCTCCTCCTGGGCACTTTTTTTGTTTGTTTGTTTGTTTGTTTGTTTGCTTTGTTTTTTAATAAGTTTGAGCAAGCTTTTAGATTCATAGAAATTCTCAGATCCTTCCCTGGTAATCCACAGTACCTACTATCCTTTTGCAGAGTCTGCTTCTCAAGCACTGCTATATCACCCTCCAGAAAATATCTATATTCCTCTTTCCCTGTAAACCTTATTATTTGCAGTCCAGTCAAAAACATCAAAGAAGGGGTGGCAGTTTCAGAAGAATAATCCTGTTTATGATCCCACACAGGCCTGACCTCTCGCTACCCAAGGTCAAACTCCATGATCATTGTTTAGCTATTATGGCTTCACTACCTGTAGCTGGGTAGCTCTGTGTATTTTGGATCACAGTTTCATAAAAAGAACACTATGTAATAGAAACAGACTAGGTCTCTTTTAAACTGAATTTCTGTTTGCTTTCCAAGCACACTTATCTTATGCCCTCGTAATTCAATGTACCATTTTTGGGCTTCTGTTTTCTCATTCATAAAATGAAAAAATAAAGAAGATACTGAATAAAATTCATTACAGTTCTGCCTCTGCCTCTCACACTTTTTATCCCTATACACATACAAATGCATATGCACATATAATTATATATATTCAATTATATAGATACTATTTATATGCTGTCATTTTTATCCAATAATATTCTACATGTTTACAAGTTTAAAGACCCTGAATTTTATGTAAATGAGAAAACTCTTTTATCACTTACTGAAAATGTAGCTGAGACATCTCTAGAATCATTAAGTATGAACATAAATAATTAGTTACACTGACCCTATTTAAAAAAGATGAGAGCAAGGCGTATCCTGACCCAAAAGAAATGACTTTATGTAGTGGTCCCATTAGAAACAAATGAAATGAAGCAATTTACCCCTAAGCAGGTATTAGCAGAATAAGATAGGTATAATTGTGGCAGACAGAGAGAGAGAAAGAAAGAGAGAGAGAGAGAGAGAGAGAGAGAGAAAATTCAGTAAAATTCATAAAGTTGTAGTATTGATGGAAGTAGTAGCAAGAATAGAAATTTTCCTGGAGCCAAGATGAGTAGGTTGAGTAGGTTTTGAGTTATTTCTTTCTTTTTTTGATAAGGTTGGCTAAGGGTTCATCATGATTTATTTAAAGTTTATTTAAACAAATTTATTTAAAGTTTTTTTATTCAAAGTTTATTTAAACTTTCAAAGATCTAACAATTTATTGATTCTTTATATTGTTTTTTAGTCTCAGTTGCATTAATTTCTGCTCTGGTCTTTATAATTTTTCTCTCGTACAGCCTTGGGCTTGTTTTGCTCTTCTTTGCTCTTCTTTGCTCTTCTTTTTTGCTAGTAGCTTGAGGTTCAACACTAGGTTGATATTTGAGCTCACTCTTTTTCTGATAAGAGAATTCACTGTTATAAATTTCTCTCATACAGTTGCTTTCATTCCATCTCATAAGTTCCAGTATGTTATACTGGCATTATCATTTAATTGCAGAAACTGTCTAATTTCTTCTTTAATTTCATTTGTGACTGACTGTTCAGGAGGGTATTGTTTAATTTCCATGTGTTTATGTAGTTTTTGTGGTCTCTTTTGCCATTGATTTCCAATTTCATTGCACTACAGTCTGATAATATGTATAGGATAATTTCAATTCCATTGCACTTACTTAAGTATGTTACATGAGCTAATATGTGGTCTATTTTGGAGACCAATCTGTGCACAACTGCAAAGAATGTCTATTCTAATGTGAGTTGGAACATTCCATAGGCATCTACTAAGTCCATTTGACCAAAGGATTGGTTTAGTTCTGCTATTGCTTTGTTGATTTTTTTTGTCTAGTCAATCTGTCTGTGACAGTGGGGTATTGTGGTCCCCCACTAAGACTGCATTAGTGCTTATTTGATTTTTTTCAGTCTATTAGTATTTATTTTATATAGTTGAGTGCACTGATATTTGTTCCATATAATTTATGACTGTTGTGTCTTCTTTTTGAAGGTTTCCTTTAACAAATATGTAATGACTTTTTTTGTCTCTCTGGATCAGTATTGACTTGAAATTCAGTTTGTCTACAAATAGAATAGCTACCCCTACTTTTTTCCAGGTTCTTGTCTATGGAATATTGTTTTTCATCCTTTAACATTTAGTCTATGAATTTCTTTCTGAGTTAAATGTGTTTCTTTTATGCAGCATATTGTTGGATCTTGTTTCTTGATACATTCTGTCAACCTGTTTCTTTTGACTGATGAATTCAGACCATTAACATTAATGGTGATAACTGACTTGTGTTGACTTATCCTTGTCATATAATTTTCCTGTTGTTGGTTCCCTTTCTTTCCACCCTCTTTAATTGCTTGCTTTGGCTGGTGAACTCACTCTGTCAAGGTTCATGGAATTGTTTTTCTTCATTATGTCTTTCTAGAGTGTCCTTCAGAACATTTTGGAGAGCTGCTTTGCTGGTCATGAACTTCTTCAGATGTTCTTTGTCATGAAAATATCTTATTTCTCCATTAAATTTGAAAGACACTTTTTGTGGAATATATCAATCTGAGTAGGATGTTATTTTCTTTTAGAGCTTAAAATACTTCACTCCAAGCTCTCTTGACTTAAAGGCTGTGTTGAGATGTCCACTGTGATATGAGCTTTCCTTTATAGGAGATTTATTTCTTTTGTCTAACAGCCTTTAGTATTCTACTTTTGTGTTGAATTTCTGGAATTTTGACTATGATGTGACTTGGTGTAGATTTTCTTTTTGATCATGGCTTATTGGAGTTTTACATACTTCACTTATTTTTATGTAAAATTATTTTTCTGTGGTTGGGAAATTTTCTGCCATTCCTTCTATGTCATTTGTGCTATCTCTTGCTTTTTCATTGACTCCATTCAATCTAACATTATTCTTCTGTGCATCATTTAGTAGCTGTTGGATTGACTTTTCATGGTTCCTTGCTATTTTAAAGAAGTGTTTCTTTTCTCTTTTTTTACATTTATCATATTCCAGCTTTATTTATTTTTATGTTTGTTTATTTATTTATTTATTTTAAATGCAAAATGATAGGGGAGAGGTTTGGCTCTGGATGTACCGTTCCCTTGGCAGCCCCAGCATAGTGATGTTTGTGGCAGGGTGGGTCTAGTTCTCCCTCCCCACAGTCTGTGCTGACACTGACTCTGAAATCTTTCTTTTCAAAAACACCAATTTTAAACTCATCTTCTGGATTTGATATCCTTTTATCATATTGCTTCATTCCACTCTGTATATTTTCGATGGAATTTTTAGTATTCTGGATATCTGTTTGAATCTGTTTTATGGATTCTTTGTTTTCTATGTTGAGCATTCATGGTTTCCATCATTTTCCTAAGTGCCTCTATTTGTTTAATCTGTATGTACTCTGGATTCATTAACCATGTCTTTCATTATGATCATCATCTCTTTCATTATCTAGGAAATTATATTCACTTTCTTACTTCCACTAGTACCATTTCACAGAGTTCATGTGTATGACTTTTGAATTATTCCACCACACTGCCTCTTGAGTTTGCCTTGCATAAGCTGGAAGTGTGGGATTGAATCTTGCTTCTGTGTCTTATTTTCTCAGTTTTTTAGTTTAATTCCTGTACTGATGCATGTAAATTGCTTAATGTAGATAACTTTATTGCTAGTATCAAGGACTCCTTAGGAAATGACTACTTTTCAGAGATGTCTTCTAGGTGTAACTGGCTTTTGACTTTTGAGTCTGTTGCAATATTCTACCTCTTCAATTTATTGGGGATGAGAAGTTGATGCTTATTTGGCCTAAACCTTGATTCTTTGGTATTGGCCTATAAAATTGTTTATTACTCTCATGGAATCTCATTATCAGCATACAAGGAAAACCAAATATGTCATCTGAGCTAAAATAGTACAATCAGTAATAACAATACCATGGAACTCAATCTAGAAAATGAAAACTGTGGTAACTGTTAATTTTCCACCTTTAACTATGTGAACAAGATTTGCAGTTTTACAACAAAATCTAAAACAAACCAGAAAGTTTTATACAGTAAGTATTCCCTCAATAGAGTTATTTTATCACTGAAAAATTAAAAGAGGTAATAGGAAAAAATAGAGAAATAGAAGAAGAAAAAGAAATTAGAAATAAGGCTGAAGGACAAAAGACAATTTCACAAGCTTTGAGAAATTGGTGAAAAAAAAACAGCAGGGAAAAAAAGGAAGAAATAGAAATAAGAACAAAAGAAGTGAAAAAAAACTAGAAACAATGTTCATGCTCATATAAAAACAAGAAAAAAACAAAGAAAGGAAGAAAGACAAAGGAAAAGTCCACCTCAGGAAACATTTCTGCTGTTACTGGTAGACAATGGGGGCAGACAGAGCCCAGATCTATATGGTTGATCCCAGGAAGCCTGCAGTAGAATTATGGCACAGTAGTGGATAACCCCAATAACTCTGTGCTTTCAACTGCTCTGAGGTTCAGGCTGATCCTGGATTTTGGCTGTGAGGCTGAGACCCTAGTTGTTTGGTCCACAATACTCCAGAAGCCTCTTGCTAGCTTGAACGTGCCTCCCCGTCCCTGGTGTCTCCCCTGGCTGCATCTCACCCTGACACTGAGAGCCACTTGATGGAGCCAACCCATGGCTGCCCTGAGTCCCTGGTTCAGCTGGCCATTTTTTAAAATGGCAATTAGCCAGTCATTCTCTGTGGGGATGGTCTGAACTGCAGTCACTCACCACACTGCAGCCCACAGTGTTTTCTGCTCAACTTCACTGCTGCATTTTTCTCAGTGGAGGCCTTGGGAGTCACTCATAGTCACTGTGCCTCTATAGGTTCACATGAGGTGCCAGGATGCAAGGAGAAATTTCCATTTGCCACCTCCCTCTTCTGCATTAAGGTCCCTCTCTTTGCTCTCCCTACGGGCTCCAATGCTTGCTTTAGTTCCATGCTGGGTCTCAGGAATGTGATTTTCTCCTTCTCTTCCCCACATTTCTGTAGTCCAGTGTCTAGATGCCAAATCTCAAGGAAGCTGATATTCTGCCTCTTACCACTCTGCCGTCTTCCCAGAAGTGTGAAATGGTGTGTAGTTTTCATCTCTGTCTTACAGTTTGCACAGTGCTCTATGCAGCACTATGATATTGAGTACTGAAACTTACTTCCTTTTCTGCAAATGTCTGTACCTAACCTGGTTAAGTTACGATTTTCAACTGAGGTTTGCACTAGAGAAGAAATAAGAGAAGAATACAGTCTAGAGGTCCTTATAATTAACCTCATTTTTCCTTCTAAAACTTGTATGTTGTTTTCATTTTTGTGTAGTTCTATAAAATCATAAAATATTGAAAACCACTAATTTTGAGAGAAACAATTGTTTCTGGTACTCCAGGAACAGAGACTTTATGAACTTATGTAGACATTTTTAATCAAGACATGTCTTCTTCATGAGAAACCTCCATCAACTTGTTCCAATTCAAATCTCACAAAACAAAATGAACAAACACATGTAAACTCAGCTTCTGCTTCCACCAAAACTTCATTTTCAAATAAAGCCGGCTTAATGCCCTTAGATTCTTCCTTGTGCTTAGTACAGAGATTTTTCCATCTTTCTGTTTCAACTGTACTATTATAGAAATCAGACTACTAAATTGGTGACTTTAACATTAAAACATTAAATATAATAAGAATAACAAGAAATAAGATAATAGAAAAAGGCTCTTATTTTTTCTTCAAAAAAAAAACAGATTCTATAAACACTTGAAATACACATCACAATGAAAATTTATATTTGAGTTCATTGTCAATCTAATGATCTAGGTCATTTAAAAATAGTTATTCAATAATAAATAGTGTTGACTCTCAAGAATAATTGACATGCAAGTAATACTGTTCTTTGGGCCTCAGATCCTATAGCAACTATTTATTCAATTGCAAAAGTAACACATCGATATGCTAAATTCCTAGGAGGTAACTTAAGAAAGGTCATGTCCCAAGACAATCTGAGGAAGAACAATTAGCACAAGGGTCTAACTCAAAGATCCAGGTCTCCAGAAGAAAGCAAAAGCACATGGGGACCTGCGAAAACACTTGAAAGAAATGCACTAAACTGTATCTAAAACTCTTAGTATGTAATAGTATCTACTGCTATTCCAATTTTGCAAAAGTATCTATTGACTTGGTGAGCACCAATTAAGCCTCTTAAACTGGTAAGAAATTTCTTTCATTACCATATTCCTTTGGATAAGACAACAAATTGTCATTTGTATATTTTTAAATTTTTATTAATACATTCTTACAGTACATAATGGTTACATTCTTTGTGGAAAGTTTGCAAACACATCTCAATTAATTTTCCCCTGTTTTTGTCACCATCAGATTAATTCATTTATCTTATAAATCCTTATGAAGTTAATTATGATATATACAGAGCAATAGCTGTTAAATACAAAAGATACTCATTAAATCAAGATAGACTTTTAGACACATTGTCCATACTACATTGCAATAACTATTTTCTCTCTTTTTTTCCTAGTGTCAGTCTTTTATTTTGCATTTTATGTGTATAATAAGTTTCTCAAAGGAGAAAGGATGAGAGTATTAAGCCTGTATGTTAGATTTACTTAACATTATCATCTTGGCATCTGTTTACCTAGAAATGAAACAAGTTTATCCATATTTATGGAAGAATAATACTTGATTGGCAATAAATATCACATTTTCTTCATCCATCCATTTGGCAATGGATAGATAGGCTGTTTCCAAGGTCTAACTATTATGAAACGTTCTGCAATAAAGAGTTTGCATGCATAACTTTAGGATTATGTCTTTAACTCTTTGGGGATATTTCTAGAAGGGGAGTATTCCTAAAAGGGGAGTACCTGGATCAAATGGAATTTCTACATTTAGATTTTTGATGAATTTCCATACTGATTTCTATAGTGGTTGTAACAGTTTACACAGCCATTAATAATGAAGAAGAGTTCTTTTCTCCCCAGTACCTCACCAGCAATTGTTATTGGTTGGTTGATGATAGCCATTCTTTCTGGAATCTCAATACTGTTGTCATTTACATTTCTTTTTTTTTTTATGCTTTGAAATTGAACTTTATTGATTCAGTTAGTTTTTTTGAGACGGGGCCTCCCTATGCAGTTCAGGCTGGTCTCAAGTTCACTTTGTAGCCCAGGCTGGTCTTGAACTTGCAACAATCCTCCTGCCTCAACCTCGCAAGTGCTGGGATTACAGGTGTGTGCCACCAGGCCCAGCTGTTTTCGGTGTCTCGCTCATTCACCGTGGTACATTTCTTGAATGACTTGCAATGTTAAACATTTTTCATGTATTTATTAGCTATTAGTACTTGTTACTCTGAGAATTTTCTATTAATTTCAGATGTTTTTTGTTTTATTTGCTCTTTAGGTTTAGGAGATCTAATTTTCAGTTCTTTATATATGCTAAATATTAGTCTTTTAACTGAACAAAAGATTTTGAACTGGCAAAAATGGTTTTCCTATTCTTTGAGTTGTCTCTTATCTCTGTTGGTGAGTTTCTTTGCTGTCTAGAAGCTTATTAATTAGACCTGGCCTCATTTGTTGATTCTTGGTATTATTTCTTGTGCATTTGGGTCTATGTTTTGAAAGTCCTTGCTTACACTTATGTCTTCAGGAGTATTACCTATTTTGTACTCAACTAGATTAGGAATTGCTATTTTAATATTTGTATCTGAAAATATTTTGATTTTAGTTTAGTGCATGCTGATAGAGATGGCTGTAGTTTCAATCATCAACTTGTGGATAATCAATTCTCCCAGAACCATTTGCTAAAGAGGGTCTCCTATCACCAGCAAAAATATTGGCTCTTTTGTCAAAGATAAGGTAGCTGAGGTTGCCTGGAGTTATTTCTGCATTTTCTATTCTGTTCCATTGATCTATACTTGTTTTTGTTGTTGTTGATGATATTGCTATTTGTTTGTTTTGTTAATTGATTTTTGCCAATACTGTACTGTTTTAATCACTGTAGCATTGTAGTATAATTTGAAGTGCAGGATATTGATGCCCCCTGCCTTGCCATTCTTGCCAGAATTGCCTTTGTAATTCTAGGTCTCTTCTGGTTCCATATGAGCTTTAGAGTTGCTTTCACTAGTTCTATGAGGCATATTATTGTTATTTTGATTGTGATTCCATTAAATCTGTGTAACAGCTTTGGAAATACAGCCATTTTGAGTAGATCAGTTCTGCCTATCCAGGAACAGGGGATATTTACCCATTTTCTGACATCCTTCTTGATCTCCCTCTTCAGAATGCTACACTTTCCATTGCAGAGGTATTTCACTTCCTTGGATAGGTTAATTTTTAAGTATTTCATGTTTCTTGATACTGTAGGGAAAGATATTATTTCCCGAACTTTGCTCTCGGTAAATTTGCTATTGGTATGCAAGAATGCTCTGATTTTTGAGTGTTGACTTTATCCTGCTATGCTACTGAATTTGATAATTAATTTGAAGTCTTTTGTTGGAGTTTATAGATGTCTCTTATGTGAAAAATTATGTTATCTGTAAATAATGATAATTGAATTTCATTTAGTGTCTACATGTCTTTTGTTTCTTTTTCTTGTATAATTTATTCTAGTCTGTTTTGAGAAACTGCATTGAACAAGAGTGGTGATAAGGGACAGCCCTGTTTTGTTCCTAATTTTGTACAGAAAGCTTTCATCCTTACTCCATTTAGTATGATGTTGACTACTGTTTTTTATAAATGGCCTTTATCATTTTGAGATAAAGACATTCTATACCTATTTTCACCAGTTATTTTTTTATCTTGAGTGAATGTTGGATTTTGTCAAATGCTTTTTTTGCCTCTATTTAGAGGATTGTGTGATTTCTTCCTTGTTTCTGTTCACATGGACATTTATTGACTAGCCTGTACTGAAATAATACTGCATCTCTGGAATGAGTCCTACTTGGTCATGATGTGTAATCTATTTGATGACTTGCTGCATTATGTTTGCTAGTGTCTTATTGAGAATTTTTGCATCTATGTTCATTAGAGATATTGGTCAGTAGTTCTCTTTTTTGGTTCAGGTCTTCTCTATTTTTGGAACCAGTGTAATACATGCTTTCAGGAATGACTTGGAGAGTACTTACCTTTTTATCAGAGTTTTTAAAAAGAGTTTGAGGAGTATTGGTGTTGGATCATCTCTAAATTTCTTGTAAAATTCACCACAGAATATGTTGGAACCTGCACTTTCTTAGTGCCATTTTTATTCATAAATTTCATTGACTGATATTAGCTTAACAGGATTTTTACATCTTCTTGATTCAGAGTTTGTACTTGATATGTACTTATGAATTTTTTACTTTATTAGACTACAGTTTGCAAAGTAGTTACCTATGATCTTCTGGATTTTTGTAGGATGCACTTGATTTTGCCTTTTTCATTCCTGATTGCATGGATTTGGTTCTTTTTTATTTTGGCAAGATTGGATAAGGGTTTGTTTATTTTGTTTAATCTTTCAAAGAACCAATTCTTCAATCCATTGTTTCTTTATATTGTTTTCTAGTTTCAGCTTCATTAATTTCTCCTCTGTTCTTTGTAATTTCCTTCCTCATGTATAGCTTTGGGTTTGGGTTATTCCTATTTTCTGGGAATTTGAACTGCATCATTAGGTCATTGTTTTGAGCTTCTCTGCTTCTTCTTATGTGAAAATTCACCACTATAAACTTCCCTCTTAGAACTGTTTTCATTGTGTCTCATAGATTCTGGTGTATCATACTGTCCTTATCATTTGGTTGTAGGGACTAATTTCTATTAATTTTCTCTGTAGCCCATTGAGTATTAATGTTTTATTTAATTTTCCCATGTTTGCATAGTTTTTGTGGTGCATTTTGTCATTGATCTCTAGTTTCTTTCACTCTCACCTGATACAATGCATGGGATAATTATGATTCTTTTACATTCAGTAGTTAGGCAAGCTTTATGTGCTATTATGTGGTCTACTTTGCAGAATGCCTCATATACTGCTAAGATAAATGAGTATTCTCTTTTTTTGGATGAAATACTATGTATATAACTATTAATTCCATTTGTATGAAGGTTTGGTTCAACTCTGATATTTGGCTTTTTTGGTCCAGTTAATCTGTCATTTGTGAGAGTGGAGTAATGAGGTGCCCCATTACCACTGTATTGATGTTTATCTGATGTTTGTATCCATGGGTATTTGGCTTGTGAAGTTGAGTGTGCTGGATTTTGGTGAGAATAGTTCATAATC
>RJWT010022015.1:0-17358 GCA_004365215.1 Cuniculus paca
TTGCCAACTAATCAAAATGATTCTGAGACTGGTTTTTACAAATGCAATACATATTGTTGTTCATATATAAAAATTTAAGAGTGTCTTTCATTGGTCAAAATAATGTATTAATCTGGTTCTCATACATTATCAGAAATTTAGAGATAATTATTACTGAAGAATTAATGACAAAATGTCAGACTCCATCAATAAAGGAACCTAAAAGCCAGTGGATTACAATTGCTATCCCATAAAAACAGTTTCTAAGACTTACCTGTCAGTTTTAATCCTCATGCTTTGATTATACATGCCTTTGTATACATACATTGATTACACATGTTTTCATTAAAATTTGTTCTTGCCTAAAGGATGCCAAACCCCAAGTAATAATATAGATAAAACCAATAACAAATATGGTAGATTCCTTTTAGAGTCTTTTTACTGAGATCCACTAGATCTTGTCCAGAGAGAGTTATATGATACATATCAAGGCCTTAACTATACTGAACAGGTCTTCAGTGACACAACACATGGTTTCTCTCTCCTAAATGAAGAAATAAAATTAACGAGACAAGTCACCCTCCCAAAGTGATGGCATTAGGCATTCTAATAGCAGCACGGGGCGTACTTATGCAATTGTAAAAACTGAATGTTGTGTGTACATCCCTGATCCTTCTGCTAATATCTCGCTAGCTCTTCAGGATATTAGATGACAAATCAATGACATGTCAAACTCTAAAATTTCCTGAACCTTATCCTTATCCTCCTTATGGAAAGCCATTACTAGCTCTTCTTGGTGGAAATCTTTGTTAACTGTACTCATAATTATCCTGTTGATTCTATTATTTGGCCCATGCATACTTAATTGTTTCTTTGGCTTTGTCTACTCCACATTTAAAGCTGTATACCTACCCAAGATGAAAATGCCTGGTGTCTATCAAGGGCCTTTAGATAGACCCTCTGAAGACTATTCCTGACTGCTGATCAATAACTACAACCCCCTTCAGCCTGAAGAAGCCAGATCAGTCATCGCCCATTTCTCCCTCCTGGCAGTTGAGGAAACCTCTTCAGAAGAGGGAATATTATAGGCAGTTGAGTTAGTTAAAATATTATAAGCAGTTAGACAGGGCTGGACCCTCAAAGGAGCCAGTGTGGAAGACCAGATATCTTCCAAACTTGGAGAAGAAAGACACTTCCCCTGTGGGCCAGATCTCAAGAAAAAAGGCAAAGGGATAAGCATCAGGGATTGATATTCTAAATAGGTATCCTGATCACTTTGAGGAAGCCAGAAGAAGCCACTAATCCAACCCTCTGCAAGCAAAGGCCTTGTTCCCACTTGCTATGTGACTCATGTTCCTGTTGGGTCCCAACTTAATCAATCTTTCTTGAGAAATTATACTCATAGTCTTACTGGTTGACCATAGTTCTGTCCCACCTCATGCCCACCTGCCTGTGAGTACCCATTTTTCCCATCTTGAATCCACCTCACCTCATGGTTTTGCTGTATAAAAGTCCCTAGAAAAGACAGAGTCTTTGGCAACCTACTTGGCACCCTTCCTGTCTCTCTCAGACAGAAACTGTCTTTCTCTCAATAAATATATTCTGCACAAAGAAAGAAAGAAAGAAAGAAAGACTCTTGAAGACATAGGTAAGGACTTTCAGAGCAGAACACCAATAATACCAAGAATCAACAAATGAGATTATAGCAAATTTAAAAAATTCTGCACAGCAAAGGAAACAATCAACAGGATGAAGAGACAACCTACAGAATGAGAAAAAAACATTTTTGCCAGTTATTCCTTGAACAGAGGACTAATATCTAGAATATATAAAGAACTCAAAAAAAAAATCAGATGCCCCAAAAAGTAAAAGACCCAATAAAAAATGAGCAAGTAATGAATAGACACATCTCTGAAGAAGTACAGATGCCAAGAAAATAAATTAAAAATGCTCAATATCATAGTTCATTAGAGAAATACAAATTAAAATAACATAGAGAATTCATCTTATTCCAGAAAGAATGGTTATCGTCAAAAAATCAAATAATAAGTGCTAGCAAGAATGGAGGGCAGGGAGAGAAGCATAGTACAACCACTATAAAACTCAGTATGGAAATTTCTTGAAAAAGGAGCACTAGAAATTCCATTTGACCCATCTATTTCCCTTTGTGCTGCCTTCCCATACTAGTTAATGACATCGCATTATAGTGATCCATGCATGCTCATATTTATAGCAGCACAATTTATTATAGCTCAGTCTTGGAAGTGATCTATATGTCCATGGACAGATGAATGAATAAAGACAATGTGGTATTTATACACAACACTCTGCCATAAAGGATAAACTTGAGTCACTGCAGGAAAGCGGATGTACCTTGAGACCATAAAGTAAAATAAATCAGACATGCAAGCTTAAATATCACATGGCTTCTCTTACATGAGAAACCCAAAGTATAAATAAAGAGCAAAGTAAAAGGCCAATAATAGGAAGCAGGGAGATAGATGTTTTACAAATGGAAAAGGGTCAAGAGATGGAAAGCAGAGAGAAAGGCAAGGAAAAGGAGATTAAAAACAAAAAGAAAGAAAGAAATGTGCTATATCTGTGCACCAACTCACCACAAGGATTATAAACACTATGCACTGTAAACATACAGTATTAAAAAATAAAAGCTGAAAAATATTCCATAGAAAGAGAAAGAGAGAGAGAGAAACTGAATGTAGTGGCACTCAGTTGTAATCCCAGTAATTCCGGCACTCTGGGAGGATAAGGCAGGAGAATTGTAAATTCAAGCCAACTTGAACAATTTAAAGACAGTGAGAACCTGTCTATCAGTAAAATATTTAAGAAGGGCTGTGGATTCAGCTCAGTTTCAAAGACCCTGGATTCAGTGCCCAATGTGGGGGTGGGGGGAAGCTGTGTTGGACACTCACAGCTGGTCATGAGGAAGGAGAGGGAGAAACTTTGACAGTGAATAAAGGCAGGGGCTCGAGTGTGTCTCAGCAATAGAGAGCAAGCGTGGCACGCACAGGTCCTGGATTTGAGACCTAGCAGTCCTGCCTCTGCCTCTGAAAGCAGAGCCATTCCCAGGATGTAACATTAATACAGGGCGATTCCGGGGAAGTACATAGAAGGAGGCACCTACTGGCCGAGCTGTGCTTAGGGCCACCCCCATGTGCCCAGCTCCAGGACACCCTGAGGAGCTAAAAGGGACACAAAGCACAAGAGGTCTCCTGAGAGAAGCTCTTTGGAGGGAAGATGGAGTCCTTCCTTTGAGACATCCTCACAGGCTGTTACATTTTGTGAGTTCCTTGAAAGTGAATAGGAGCAGTCACTTTCATCACTTACTTTTCAAAAATCCAGCAGCATTTTACCCAAAAATGTGTTGAGAAAAGACTCTAAGGTGACAGTTTCACATTAAGGATCATTTCAGCGTAGCTAAAAACAAAATAAAAAAAAAACTTTCTAAAAATATCCAGAGCATCAGCATCAATGAAAAAGTTAACTCTAAAGAAATCTGTTTGAAAGAATTATGTGCCTATGTCACATATTAAAAAGTCCCTCAAAGTCACCCTTTTCATATTGGTGCTGTCTCACTGGCATCCTTATGTTCCTCTGCATATCCTGTTGCAGAAGTTGGAAAGGAATCTCCTGGATCTTCAATTACCATGGTTTAAAAATGCTTCCTTAGACAGCTGGAAGGAAAGGTAACCCTGCACTGTTACTGGTCAAAATATTCATGCCACCAAAGGGCATCACACCGGTTTGAGCAGTTATTTATCCTGTTACTTGGGGAGGGAAGCAGGCTGCGGACTTTGGAACCAGTGATTGTACATGCTCTGGTCACCCAGGAGGAAACGAAAGCTGAGGTCTAAGCATCATGAAACAAACTCTGAGGCTTTATACTGGGTAAGAGCCACATCACTGTGAGGCACGTCAGGCGCCTGTATTGCCAACTGCTTCTCCACAGGAAAGAACTGTGTGTGATGAGTTTGTCCAATCCCCAGGGAGAGCTCTGCACATATCTGTAGGTGGAAAGGTACTAGCATGTGTTGTGAATTCTGATCCCCACCCTACTGGAAGTCTTGCTTGTCAGAAATTTCTGTACCAGGATTTTGCTGTGTTCTTGGGAAAGTCTGGGAATTGGGGGGTCCTGGAACTCCTGAGTGCCCTGTGATGCCATGGTCACCCTCCACTTCACTATTCTCATCTGCTGTACGTTATCCCCCAACTCCAAAAGACAGCGTTGCAATATGCCAGAGAAGCATGTTTGTATGAACATTTATGGGAGGAGGGAGTCAGGCAGACAACTCTTGGTAGAGTAGTCTGCCCTGCTCTGCCATTTCACTTCCCATGGTTCCAGCTACCCACAAACACCTGTGGAAAAATATTGAGTGGAAAATCCCCACCCTCATCCCCAATTCATAAATTTTAAGACCCATGCCATTCTGAATAATATGATGAAATCTCATGCCATCCCTCTCAGTCCTAACTAGAATGAGTCATCCCTTTGTCTAATGTGTGTCCATGCCTATGATACGGCTATGGATTAAAAACTGGTGGTCAACTTAACACCAGCTGAATTAAGTCAGCATGGTGCTGCATGTAGATGACCCACCTGATGAAAGTTGCCAGCATAGGAAAGGAGATGTGGAGAGAAAGAGTGAGATGTTGTGGGTTCTCCTAAGTGTTGTTGTTTGGAGCCATTGGTTTTCCTGGAGGAGCTTGTTGTGCTGGCTTCTCCAATATGAATTCAGCCATTATCATCGGAGGAGCTCAGGACCTTGTCGCTGAGAGTGGTTGTAGTTCATTTAGGGGGAGCTCTTCTCCTTACATTGAGCATCGCTTCCTGGCTCCAGAGGGGGAAGATGTGTGCTGTTTAATCTTCAGGAGAAGCTGTTCATGCTGGCTGGCTTCCTGACTTGTACTTGACTTTCTCATTGTCGGAGGAGCTCGGGACCTCATTATCGCTGAGGATGGCTATGGTACTTTTCAGGGCAGCTCTGGTCCTCATTTGGAGCATCACTTCTTGGCTCCACTGTAGAACCATCAATCTACTAGCACAGATCCTTCATCCCACTGGCATAGGTTTTCTAGCTTCCACCGCTGGCCTTTGGGCCTTCCCATAGCAGATCCATAAAATAGACTTGCATGAGTCCTTGTCATGGGCTCTAGACCTCCAGTTAGACTCATGGGAGGCATTGTCACAGGCTCTAGGTCTTCAGCTGGACACATGCAGGACATTACTGTAGGATTCAGGCCCTCGGCTGCATTTTCTAGGTCTTTAGTGTGGTGGACAGATTTCCTGCACTTTCTTGTATTTAACTCTGGGTGACCATCATAAAATAATGCTATAAATTCTGTGACCTGTATGTAATTGTTCTCCTTGCAACCCCTGACTGCAACAGATACCAACCATGTAGTTACCTACAAAGCAGCCATCTAGGTTACAGATCTGCAGTCACAGTATCACAGTGCTTGTGTTCAAGTCATCCTTATCTTGCTTAACAACAGCTCCAAAGTGCAAGTGCAGGAATGCTTGCAGTTCAGATATGCCAAAAAGAAGCCATGCAGTGCTTTCTTTAAATGAAAAGGTGACTTAATAAGGATAGAAAGAAAAATCTTATGCCAAAGTTGAGGTTGATCAGATCTAAGATTTTTTTTTTTAAAAGAAAGCATCTTCTCTCCCTGAAACTGTGAAAAAGAAAAAAGAAAGCTGTGCTAGTTTTGTGATCACACCTGCAGAAGTTATGGCCAGGGTGAGCACTGAGTGCTTATTAGGATGGAAAAGGTGTTATTGGGTCTGGAGCTTTATTACCTCAGGTTTCAGCCTCCCAGGAGGGATCTTGGAATGCATGCTCCAAGAACAGAAGGCACCACTGAATTTAGCAATGCTGGTTGCTTCCTTATCTCCAGGTCTCCTTAGGTCCTGTGATGCACCAAAGTGTAGGGCAAGAATGGGAATGCACTAAAGTAGGCTGTTTTTCCTGTGATTATTTCTTGCAGTTCAACTGCACTGGGTCCCATCCACAGCATGACAGTGGAGCTTCTTTCCTTCCTCACCATCGGACTAGTTTGTGTGTTTAACTAACCAACTGCTCACCTGCTTTATTTTTTCCTGGTAACTATCAGGATTTTATTTCCTTTTCTCCAGTTTAAAAAAAAATTAGAAAAAAAAGGCAGCTACATAAAAGAAATTAAGAAAACATTAGATGAGCAGAATCTTCCTACTACTTCATATTTTAGTACATTTCCTGCTAGCATCTTTCTACGTACCTGTGTGAGCTAGATAGAAATAATCACAGTGTTCCTCAATTTTTAAGACATTTTTTTCACCGAAAGAAGTGGGGTTTGATGTGTCTTCAGTTTTAAATGACTGCATAATGTCTTCTCAAGTAGAGTCTCTGAAATCATTTAACCAACTTTTCAAACATGGTGTATTTCTAACTTAATATTGTTATAAATAACTTTGACAAATGCTTTTGTGAAGTAAGCATTTTACATATTTTGGATGATTTCCAGGAAGTGAAATCTAAGAAGAGTGGTCATACAAAGTAATATTTATGGGTATAGATTTAGATGCCAAATTGATTTACATTCAAAGATACAAAATACTGCTTAAAAGTTCATTCCTGCTCTCCAAATTAAGCTATCCCTATTATATATTTTTAAAATATTTTATCCAGATGACTCTAATCAGCCAGCAATCTTTACTTGAAGTTCTTGTAGGCAAAATTGTGAAATTAGCAAGAAAAGGAATAGCAGGGGGAAAATACTATCCTCAAGTAATTCATTACTCCTGAAGACTTGCACTCAACTGCCAGCCTTTAATGAGCCAAGCCTACAGTGTAAGAAATCTCCCCTGAAAGTTCTTCAGGTGTCACCAGCTCAAACAATGAGTACCTTTTACATCCAAACAGAACCCTGGAAAAATCATTGACTTCTATCTTATGGAGAAATATAATCTCCAGGAAATCCAGATTTCATGCCAGCAGAAAATCTGAGGAGAACCAGGAATGCAAAATGAATTTAGAAAATGTTGAGCCCATTAATCAGGGGAAAGATGGTATTTCATTTGGAAAATTAACCAACAATTATGGTTGAAAAGTGACAGATTTCCAAACTGAATTTAATATAGAGCCAGCCAGGCCAGGCTGTTGAAGCTAACCTCAATTGCTATTCAAACTGGTGCACCTCTGATTTATGATTTCTGATCAATTATGGGTGTGTCTGTTGTAGTATATTTGATTGATCACTAGGATGGCAAGTCCTGAGTAGTTCCTCTCTTTCTGGAACTATGATGAAAATTACACATATGTTACTTATCATCCTCTCAAGGGGTCTAGGATGTGGGTGTTTTCATCTCAGATTTTAGATGAAGAAACTGAGGTTCAAGGAAGTTAAGCAACTCTCCTAGATTTTCTCATCTACCAACTGGCAGCATTGACATGAGACCCTCATATGTTTAACTCTGAAGCCCAATTGTTCTGCACCACATCACAGGGCCACAGCACTACAGAAATGCCCCTCCTGGGGAGGCAAAAAAGTAGATATTCTTTCCCTGCTTCATCCCTGCCTCCTTCTGAGCTCAGAATTTTCCTTAGATAACCAGTCTTTGGTTTTGCAGTACACTTTTGATGTCTCTATGACCAGTTATCAGGCTATTTAAAGGCAATTAATTTGAATACTAGCAGGAGACTTCGAGAAGTAATTAAAATGGGCCCATTCAATATTCTCTAAAGCCAATAAATGTTTGAAAAGCAGTTCATCAGATTGCAGTGTAAGATAAAAACAAAACTACATTTAAAGTTTAATTACTAAAATCTAATTTGTCTTAGAGGGAGTCCTGAACCCCTTGTTAGTTTCTTTTTACTTTTTGAACTCAAGTCCTTACCTTCCCCTGTTTGAGACTGGAAATCACACCAAGAGATTATTATTGGGGGGGGTGGTACTGGAGATCGAACTCACAACCTCACACTTGACAGGCAGGTGCATAAGGCCCTACATCAAGAGATTATCACACTAGGATGAGATCCATGTTCCATGTCAGAGTGGTTGAAAGAAGTTACCAACCATCAACACTGGATAAAGCCAGAAGCAGCACAGACACCAAAACATCCATTCACCTGCTATGCCCCAGAGGACCAGGTCTGAGGAGGGCCACATCTAGCTGTCAGAGGCTGGTATCTGCAATGTCTGCTACCCTGTGCCAACCCATTCCCAGATGAATGGCCAGATGTGACCTTTTTCTGGAAATGCCAAGTATAAGTCATGCCATTCCTTTCCTGAACTTGCCTGCTGCCCAGTACCTGGTTCACCTCCAGCCTTTTCTGCATCTCAAGCCTCCCTGAAACCCAACCAACTGTCCTCACTCCACATTTCGTCTTCTTCCTTCATGGCTCCAGTTGTAGTTATATCCTCCTCTCTAACCAAACACCAGTCCTCCAAAGACTAGCCACCAGCGGGAGCTCGACTCTGTTGTTCTCTGGATCCCTCATCCTCTGTAATTCCTGCTGAACCTGCTTTTCTTCGTCCTTTCTTATCAATAGTTCTACTAGAATGCCTGTGAAAACTCAGGATCTGCCTTACACTGTCATTTCCTCACCTCTTCTCTCCAAATGTTTATCCCCCACCCCATCAGGGATTGGAGTAAGTTCCCATAAAAGTTTTGGGAGAGGGAACTGAGTCTGTCACTAATTTACTCAGTCTCCACTGAATTCTCAGCCTTTTTTCTGATTTGCTGTTCAGCTGTCTCTGAGATACATGCTCTAAACATGGCTAAGGTGAGAACTGTAAGATTAGAAAATGTGGTCCCTTTTTACAACAGTGACTCGAGACACAAATATTGCAGCAGAGAGCGAGACAGTGCTTTTGAAGAAAGGAGTAAGTTGCTAGGACCATCTGGCTCTTCCTGAAAGAAGGCAAAGACCCTTTTGCCCATTCTTAAACACAAAATGGATCCATGTTCAATGTGATGGATCATCAAGGCTGGATAAAGCAAGAAGCACCACAGAAGCAACCCAAAACTCATCTGGAAAACTTGACAGATTTTGTGTGTGTGTGTGTGTGTGTGTGTGTGTGCCAAAAACTTATCACTGAATCTGAAGGTCAGAGAAAATTGCCGATCTTGACATTCTGCAACTTGACAAAAACCTGGATTTTGCAGTCCTATCTTACACCATCTTTTAGCTAGCACTGACTTCAACCTTAGATTCAACAGCAGAACTAGTCTCTGATCATGTTGGCCACTAATCAGCCAGAGACATATCTTCCTGGCCCCCAACTCTGATTCTGGGGTTTCAGAACTCCCTGGTCTGTGTGGACATTTTAACAAATTAAATGCTCATTTACTTTACTGGTTATTTTAAATGCTCATTTGCATAGACTTTTCAGATTGTAGGAGAAAGATCATCCACTGAAAAGCCCCAAGGAAAAACTGTAAAGCTTATACTTCATGGCTCCAAAATGCGCCCTACCCACAGACCAGTGTGGAAAGCCTCAGAAGAGAGGAGTGGATCTGAGCTCTGCTGTAAGTGTGCACTTGAAGCTTGTGCTGTCGTTCAATTAGCCAGGGAGATTTTCTTACTCTCTGCAACCTTTGCCATCTTGAGGAAGCCAGGACTGAAGCAGATGTGGATGAGGGTAAAACACAAATTCACCATCATTCCTTCTCAGCAATGTTCCTTTGCTAGTCCTTAGTTTTTCCCAGAAGTTCCACGACTAAGAGTTACTGTGTCTAAAATCAAGTTTACCAGCAGAGACAACCTTCTAAATCATGTTTTCTTTGAAGCTGCTGTACATAGCAGAATGTTGAATCGTAAATTTATTCACTAATGTGCACATCATTTGACCGTTTTCTTCTCTAGACTAGAACCTCCAAGCAGACAGTGACCATGAATATGTAGTCCATCAATAGTATGATGCTGCATACCTAGTAATTACTAAAGTTTCTGTTGATCAATTAATGAAACTAAGGATTCTAATTTCCCTTACTATTTATAAACTTTTTAATGATAGAGACTTTCAGTACAATTTATTTATTTCAACTAGAACAAAGAAAAGAATACTTTGCCAGGCTATGATACCAGAGTGCTTATTTCCTGGTATATTTAATACACAATTATATTTAAGAATAATATGAACTGTTGTACTTAAGATGCATGTATTTGCTCAAAAGATGTATAAAGATTTCATGAAGGACACAACAGAAAACAAGATCAATTGCCTTCAAGTAGCTTATAATCTAGGGAAGGAGATGGATATGGGTAGGAGAAACAGGAAAGAGGTGGAATCAGATGGTGCCTAAAAAGTATTACAGTGAGAAAACAAGAATTGAAATAAGGAGGAGGCCAGGAAAGCCTCACAGAAGTTCCTTTTGAAGTTAAACTGAAGGATGGGAAGGATTTGACAAGCAGAGAAAGGGCAAAAGATGAAGACAGGGAGAAAAAATGTGGGGTGAGGGTATGTGGAACAGAATTAGCACCCCACGGAAAACACCAAATACTGAAGATTTTATGAGAATTAGCTTAGTCTTCTCTGTTCCAATCTGAAATACATCAATCAGGAAATACCCAATCTTCTAGTAGACTTTCATTTTCTAGTTCTAGTTTTTCAAAGTTGTCTTCAATCCACTTAATTTTTAGGGAGATGGGAAGTTTCAATAAGAAGGGAAGTTTCAGTAATATTTACAATTTCTTTTTTTTTAAGTTCAGTTTTAGCCCACGCACTTTGAAAGGAAGCATAAATTTCCCTGTCTAAGATTTGAAAACAGTTTTTCATTCTTCTCACAGGGCCTCACCCATATTTTCTGGCCCATATTATCTGGTGATGTCTCCTATACATTTAAGAAATCAAGTAAATTTGAACCTTAGCTGGAAACACACATAATTAGCAAGTCCCATGTGTCGTGAATCATATGTGTGGTTTGGATATGGGCTTACTTCTTGTTGATCATATCCAACATGAAAAATTAAGGCTCCCTAACTGGGAAACCTCTCACATATCCTTCTGGGGATCTTGTATAAAGCTAGACCATACTCAGTCTTCATACTACCCTGGTCCCACATTAGGCACTTTATCCACTTCCAGTGTATATAAGAAAATACTTCCCTTAATATTTAAAAACAAAAAAAAATTGAGTTGAAAATTTGACTGAAAGCTGAACTACTTTATGTTCTCTAATAAGAAAAAAATACACAATTAAATTAGTTGAAATTTGACTATGAAATATAGCTTAAGAGGAAATCATACAAGCTAAAAAAAAAAAACGCTTTGCAGAATACTGATTTCTTTAACAAACAGGACTAACTCCTCAAAAAAATAGGGAAGTTACCACTTTCAGCTAGCAAGAAGTGATACTTTTCTCAACCTGCTGCTAAGTTTTTTATATTATTGTTTTTTATAAGAATTGATCCCAAATAAAACACTGAAGCCATGTAACATTAGCACTTTGGAACCCACTATTTTCTAATGCCTTGGACATTATTGATTTTTCCAATTGCTTTGTCCATTCTGTCCCTTTACAAGGCTTATTTTTCTTTTCCCTGTGTCCCATCTCCTCTCAGCAACTAACCACAACATGGCCCCCAAGATTCTAAACTCGCTTGTCACATTCTATGTTATTCCGTCTCCTCTTAAGATGTCCCATTTTTCCCTATAAGTAACTCTCCTACCTACCCTAAGAGTCAAATAGCTATTATATCACATCACTTCAAACTTTCAAATTATAAATTTAGCTCCCCTCTTCCCAAATGAAGACACCCAGGGCAGGAACTGTGTCTACTCTTTCGCGTTTCCCCCACAGTTCTTAGCAAGACATTTGCTTGGTTTATTGGAAAAATGAATGATGTCGTGGACAGTTATGCTTACCTGTCTTCCCAGACTCCGTTTCTGTCTTCCTCAAAGTTCATTTCCACAAGATCCAAGTCATTCTGGAGAAGCTGAGTCCTTTTCTCCGCTCCACAGATGGATTCTGAACATGGGCTGAGCTAAACCGAGTAACACATTTTATTCCCACCCCACTGCTACCTCACTCCCGATCAGGACTGACTCATGATGGACATGTGACTTAAAATGACCTAGTCAGAAAGAATTTCAGGACTGCTTCTAGAAATCCTGGCAGAGGCAAATTCTCCTGATTTAAATAGTGGAATGTGTAAATTTGCATACAGGAAGTCAACATACTAAATTAATATTCTTCTCATGATGCTAATTCCTTTTAACCTAACATGTTTACATATCTAAGAACTGTGCTTCAATATGAAAGAAAAAATAAGTTCCCTAAAAGTTTTGAACCCATCAACATCTCATTACAAACAAAAAGAAAGTTAGAGTTCTATCCTGTTTGCATTGATCAAAATATTATGGTTACTTCACCTGTAATATGGAACCAGTAATGAAATAAATTAAGTAAGGCACCCAACACAGGTAATCAATCACTTCATAAATATCAATAACTTTTATTTCTTTTCCTCCACATTTGAAGACCTGTGGTCTTAAAAACTTTTTTTAATGAAATACACCAATAACCAACAGTGTTTGTAATAATCTGTCTTGAAGAATTCAGGAGAGATATTTTCTAACTTTCATGAGGATAAAACTAATCCAATCTACGTATTGGCACATACTTGTAATCCCAGTACTCTGGGTAGCTGAGGTAAGAGAATCCCAAATTTGAACCCAACCTGAACAGCTTAGCAAGACTGTTTCTCAAAATATAAAATAAAAATGGGCTTCAGATGTAACTCAGTGCAAATGCTCTGGTTCAATACTCAGAACTACACACACACACACACACACACACACACACACACACACAGAACCCATTCATTGAGTTCTCTGAAACTCACACTGCTTGAGACACAGATTAATGGGAAGGCATTGCAAAGAACATAACAGCTTACATCCTGTTTCTACACATCCGAGTAAGGAAACATGGTGTAATACTCCTTGCTACACAGTGGTAGACCAAAACAGCACAAAGAAAAATAAACTGTTGGTCTCTTGGACCATTACATTTACAATAAAAACTGGAAAATGAAGATAATGTAAAGGAAGAAGCTCCAACTTTCTTTCTTCAAAGTTCCTTAGATAAATTGCATAGTTCTACTGCCATTAAGATTCTTATTGTACTGAATTTGTCCAAGAAATTGGGTAACAAGCAACCAGTTACCAAAAGTCCTAAGTTACTAAAATTTTCTATTACAAGCCTAACACTCCAGAACCTCATGGACTGTATGACTTCACAGCCACTCTCCTTTACTACTTTATCTTTAGGCTATTAAAATGTGATGAACACCCACGGTTTCATTATTTCCAAATTCTCCTAGAACTTTATAGAAAAATGCATTTTTTGGTGTCTGAGTTAACTAAATTGTTCCATTAGCAAAATTGTTGACTATCATACATTTGATTACTGTGATTAAATGCAGTAATGTAAGTAGTACAGTAGAAAAATGTACTGAGCTTTTCTTTTCCCAGCTTGGCCATTTAATAGCTGTGTAAATCCTCACCTCAGCTACCTAGAAGATAATTAGAAGATGTGCCTTGCCGAACCATAAACTCGTTCAGGGATGAAGAAGAGATTCCACTAACACATGCCATCAACATATCTAGCATCAAAGCTACCCTGTCAAAGAACTCTATCTCAAGGAAAATCCAGAAACCAAAGTGTATATTTAGGGAGTGGAAGTGACAAAGCAAAAGACACACAGAAAATAGTAGAAAAACCATTGATTTTGTAGCTACATTACATATATTTGAATCCCGTTGATATTACCAATTTGGCCTTCAACGATTCATGTAATCTCCCTGAATACAGTTTACATAAAGAGGATTACACTATCAACACTGCAATAAACATAGGTGTGTATACATCACAGTGGTATGATGCTTTTAATTCTTTAGGGAAGACACCAAGGCAGAACTATTGTGAACATTAAAGCAGACAGCAAAGAAATGTAAGAGATGCAATTTAGAATCCTTTAGTAGGAGGTTCTGAATATGCACAAAATATCCAAGGAGAGAATAATACTTCACTTACCTGAGTATAAAACTGATGGGTGTTTTACAAGAGTGAATTGGATGCTCTTTAGCAACAACTCTGAAGACAGTGCATATTTAATGCAAGGAAGCAATTGCAGATACAAGATCTAAGAATTTGTAGTTGGCTATTAAGGCTCAAGGCAGACGAGCATAGCACTGGAACCATAGGAAATACAGGAAAGTAATTAGAGGAGCCTAGACAACAAAAAAAGAAAAGAAAGTTGAACAAGATCAAACGTACACAGTCATGTGGGCTAAAGATTTTTTTTATATAGTTTGTTCATAAAAGAACATTGTAAATTAGCATCCAAATCCAATGGCATTCTATCTGAACTGTCTTATATGTAACAATGTGGGTCTAAATTAATAAAGCCTGCATATATTTGTGTTAAGGGCTTTATTTGCTCAATTCTTTATCATCCCTATGTCCACAAGCCTACAGCATTACCATAGGTGGCTTTGCAATTCCACCCACCACAGGAACACAGTGTATTTCTGGCCCCCTGGCTTTGCATTTGGCCAATTGAGAAAGGTGGAAGTGACAGTGTGCCAGTTCCAAGCTTAGGCCTTACTGCACATTCCCTTACTTCTTCATCATTATCATGACAAAAGCATACTGGGTCAGCCCCTGGTCCCTAGTTCCTGGAAGAAGAAGAAACACATGGAGAGTCTGCTAACCCATCCACAAGAACCCAGCCTAGGTCAGCAAACTCCAGATATAGGAGGAAATCTAAGAGCTAGTGAGACCTAAGAGCCACCTCCAGCCAAAGCACAGCGAAGTGTATGGAGATAAATAATTGCTTTTATGCTAGTGAGTTTTGGAATGACTTATCACACAGCACTTTGCTGGTAATAGCTACCTAAACATAATGTTCTTAGGGGGTGACTTGTTTTTTAAATTATTGTCTCCATCCGTTCAGACATTACTGCCAGAAGGGCAACCACTCTGTGCCATCTTTCAGATACCAGATTTACTTTACCAAAAACAGGTCTTTGATTCATGACATGATACACTGACAAATTACTTAGAGAAACAAAGACAGATGGTGTGAGTAGTGAAATTCTGTGTCCGATCAAAAGCAACACTTAGTAGGTAGTGGTAATCATGTCTCTCTTTTCTTTGTTTCTTTTATACACTGTAAGACCTGTCTTACCTACTCTCCATGCCTACACCCCTGAGTTCCTTAACCAACCTTATTTCTTGCATCTTTAGTAGATAGCACTTTTTAAGGAATATGCAGGTGAATAAGTTATTGTTTGCAAGAAGATCATAGGCAATATCCTAATCACTCCTCTGGAAGGCCAGCCAGTTTCTCAGTCCCCTGTGATCTCACATCCACTCTTTTCCCTGGAACTTTTCTTTAGGGCAGATTCTTTCTCCCCGGGACCTACCCTTATTACTAGTCAAATAATAGACAAGAGAGGAGGAAGATAGATCTATGGGAAGGGTTACAATGCATTTAGAAATTTTACACTCCTAAAATGGTTCTTAACCCGAGATTCTTGCATTGTAATGAAGCGACAGTATCTATCCTGACTCTTGGGGAATCTGTCATCCATTTTTCCCACACAGAACTATGATTTCTTTAAACCTTCAGCACTTATGGCTGTGTTTAATCAAACTTTGGGGCTGTGAGTCAAGTAAATCAGTATAGTCTTTTGTCTGGAGTTAAAATTTGCATCTCTGAAACACCTATTTTGCCAGCTCACATTCTGTTCAAAAATGTCTAAACAAACCCCAAACGAAGTATTCTGGGCCAAGAGAGGGTTAGAGGCAGAAGCCACAAGATTTCAGACAAAAATTACCTCCATCTTCTACGAGACTCACAGGAAGCTTCCTGGTGTTTGAAACAGGCTGAAACTGAGACCAATAGCTTAAATTTGCCAAGAGAGGTAGATTTTTTTTTAAGGACTTGATTTTCAATAGACACTATCCCAAAGGAATGATTGTATCATTAAAGAAAAATTTGAAGTAGTCTAGGAGAGGCCACCAAGTCTTCTCCATATTTCATACCAGGTCAACCCACAATTTATCCATGACTTGATTGCTCCAACATTTGCTCCCAGGTAGCTCAAAGTGAGTTCATCTGTACTTCCCGAAGGCTGCAGCCAAGAAGCAACTTCTCATAGTTGCATATTAGGCATTGTCAGATCAGTGCCACTTAGCCAGGGCACTGATTACATTAGTATCACCCCAACCCTGAATAAAAACCTCTTGTGGAGGCTCAGCAATCAGTCAGGCGCTTAGGCCGCTGAGCTAGATCGCTGGCCCTAGGCTCAGCAATCAGGTTTGAACAAGTGTTCCAGGACAGTCTTGGTCATATTCCATCTGAGGATCACTGATTTAGGTCACCTTGAGCTAATTTTCTCTTTAGCCATAGCACAACTGCCTGCAAAGTGAAGAGGTCCATTTGGATGATCTTAGTTTTCTTTTGTATCTCTATTACTCCATAATTTTACTCCAAACAACTTGTCTCTTCCTGTGATTTTTTTTGTTTGTTTGTTTAATTCCTTGGCATCATAAAGCACAAAGGAAGATTTTTGAGAGTAGGATTACTTGGTGGTTTATCCCTATTTTCACTCCTAGAACACCAATAATTATAATAATCACACTGAGCAACCATGTGGCAGGAAAAAAGGTTAAATCAATAAATAAATAGCTGTTAAAATTGTGTAAGCTGAACGGCAACACTGTCCTATTCTTCACTTTCTAGTTCTGTCTAGAAGCAACCATCATAATCACAATCATCATCCACAGCACCCAAACCATGGGCACCTATTTAAATACATTTCCCATCAATAGGAGCTGGACTTGCATGCTGGATAAAAGAGGAGTAAGGGCTATACCTTCAAAAATATATGAACTAGACAAATAAAGTTCTGTAATGTACAGGTCTTATGTGGACTGCAGACCCCAACTCAAGAAACAAATGAAAATGAAACAAAACAAAACATAAAAGTAAAAAACAGTGGAACCATCAGGAAAATCTGAACCTAATTGATATTTAATATTTTCTGGGGCAAGATAGTAGTGTCATTTTTGTTACACCATCTTTTAGAACTATGTATGAAAATGTGTACAGATTAAATGATATTACATTTGAGATTTTCTTCAAAATGATGTAGTTGTGCAGGCTTGTGGGGAGCCAGAGTCAATCAGTTCACAGCAGCCTTGAGTGGTGTCTATGTAACAGCATGGAGCTGGGTCATGGTTAGTTCTCCACACTGCTACCTATTTCAAATTTTCCACAATAACATTTTCAAATTAGTAATTTGAAAACCAAAGAATGAGAATAGAAATCATGTCTTGGTTACTTTTCTTTTGTTGCTAAGACAAAA